>JARTUT010002008.1:2500-17500 GCA_030674115.1 Micraspis discolor
TTGAATCAAATTCACTACAAGAAACACTTTACTGAATTTTTTGCAATGTTCTGGGGTTCAGAACGTCTGAACAAATTTTTTCGAAATCGGTCCAGTGGTTTCTGAGTTATGTTCCGAGGGCAGAAATAAGAGAATCAGGCACTATGGTGTCACAGTATATATATATTCATAAATAAGATCTAAATACAAACCTTTTTGGTCATCATGGTAACCTTCCCCCCACCCCTTCTTCTATCACCACCCCACCGTATCTCTGAAACTATTCAATGTTTTGGGACCGGACCTTCAAATGAGCTCTTTCTGATGTTTACCAAATCCGCAGCTGTCAAAATTTTGGAAATCGGTCCAGTAGTTTCTGAGTTGTGGGCCGTACAAGAATTTCGATTACTGAAATTCCACTTATTCGATGATATCTCGTGAACGGTTCGAGCTATCGGAGAAGTTGTTGAAACTTTTTTGGTCACATGGTCAACTGTCATCTTTTGAACCGAAAATCCGGCCCCAAGGACCATTTTCAGAAATTCACTCATTGAATCAAATTCACTACAAGAAACACTTTACTGAATTTTTGCAATGTTCTGGGGTTCAGAACGTCTGAACAAATTTTTTCGAAATCGGTTCAGTGGTTTCTGAGTTATGTTCCGAGGGCAGAAATAAAAGAATCAGGCACTATGGTGTCACAGTATATATATATTCATAAATAAGATCAAAATACAAACCTTTTTGGTTACCATGGTAACCTTCCCCACCACTTCTTCTATCACCACCCCACCGTATCTCTGAAACTGTTCAATTGTTTGGGACCGGACCTTCATTTGAGCTCTTTCTGATGTTTACCAAATCTGCAGTCGTCAAAATTCTGGAAATCGATCCAGTAGTTTCTGAGTTGTGGGCCGTACAAGAATTTCGACTACTGAAATTCCACTTATTCGATGATAACTCGTGAACGGTTCAAGCTATCGGAGAAATTGTTGAAACTTTTCTGGTCACATGGTCAATTGTCTTCTTTTGAACTGAAAATCCGGTCTGAAGGACCATCTTCAGTAATCATTGAATCAAATTCAATACAAAAAAACATTTTACTGAATTTTTGCGATATTCTGGGGTTCAGAACGTCTTGAACGAATTTCATCGAAATCGGTCTAGTGGTTTTTGAGTTATGTTTCTAGGGCAGTTAATGAAGAATAAGCCACTGAGGTGTCACAAAATATTCAGAATATATATTCATGGATAAGACCAAAATTATAATTCTTCAGGTAACAATGGCAATCTTCCCAACAAATGCGTATGGGACACCCCGTATATGTACCGATATTATTTCATTGAAACAGTGTCCCGTACACAGAAAAATTCCGAAAAATGCAATTTTGACGGAATAATTAAATGAAATTAATGGAAAACTATCTGAAACCAATGGAGATGACCAGAAGACATACAATTCTCCCTATTGAAATCACTTACTCATTGAATTTGATATCCTTACATTTTGAACTACCTGTTATATAGATCCACCCACTATATTGATCCATCCGCTATATTGATCCACCCACTATATTGATCCACCCGCTATATTGATCCACCCGTTATTTTGAACCACCCGCTCTATTGATCCACCTGCCAAATTGATCTATCCGCTATGTCGATCCATCCGCTATATTGATCTACCTGATGTAAAGATCCACCCGCTATATTGACCTAACCGCTATATAAATCCACCCACTGTATTGATCCAACCGCTTTAGGCGGTTGAAACCGCCCAAACCACTTGTCTCTCCCATTAATAGGGAACAAGAGCAGAAGAACTGGAGGCTCCAGGGCTACATGGTATATATATTCGTTTATATCGCCGAAATATAAGACTTTTTGGTAACCATGGTTACCTCCCCCCCCCTCCTTCTTCTAGCACTACACTGTTTCTCCGAAACGGTTGAACATTTTGGGTTTGTTCTTTCAGAATTGTTCTCTCTGATGCTCGTATAAACGACTGCAGTCAAAATTTTGGAATCCGTCCAGTGGTTTTCGAATCTTGATTATGGTCGAAAATGGGAGAACTAAAGGTTGTGAGTTCACGTTTAATATATATTCATGAATAAAATCAAAATACGAAACTTTTTGGTAACCATGGTAACCATCCCCCCACTCCTACTTCTTTCACCACCCCACCGTAACTCAAGAACTGTTCATTGTTTTGGGATCAGACCTTCAAATGAGCTCTTTCCGATGTTGACCAAATCTGCAGCTGTCAAAATTTTGAAAATCGGTCTATTAGTTTCTGAGTTGTGGGCCGTACAAGAATTTCGACTATTGAAATTGCACTTATTCGATGATAACTCGTGAACGGTTCGAGCTATCAGAAAAGTTGTTGAAACTTTTTTGGTCACATGGTCAACTGTCATCTTTTGAACTGAAAATCCGGCCCCAAGGACCATTTTCAGAAATTCACTCATTGAATCAAATTCACTACAAGAAACACTTTACTGAATTTTTGCAATGTTCTGGGGTTCAGAACGTCTGAACAAATTTTTTCGAAATCGGTCCAGTGGTTTCTGAGTTATGTTCCGAGGGCAAAAACAAGAGAATCAGGCATTATGGTGTCACAGTATATATATATTCATAAATAAAATCAAATTACAAACCTTTTTGGTTACCATGGTAACCTTCCCCCCACCCCTTCTTCTATCACCACCCCTCCGTATCTCTGAAACTGTTCAATAATTTTGGATCAGACCTTCAAATGAGCTCTTTCTGATGTTTACCAAATCCGCAGCTGTCAAAATTTTGGAAATCGGTTCAGTAGTTTTTGAGTTGTGGGCCGTACAAGAATTTCGATTACTGAAATTCCACTTATTCGATGATATCTCGTGAACGGTTCGAGCTATCGGAGAAGTTGTTGAAACTTTTTTGGTCACATGGTCAACTGTCATCTTTTGAACCGAAAATCCGGCCCCAAGGACCATTTTCAGAAATTCACTCATTGAATCAAATTCACTACAAGAAACACTTTACTGAATTTTTGCAATATTTTGGGGTTCAGAACGTCTGAACAAATTTTTTCGAAATCGGTCCAGTGGTTTCTGAGTTATGTTCCGAGGGCCGAAATAAGAGAATCAGGCATTATGGTGTCACAGTATATATATATTCATAAATAAGATCAAAATACGAACCTTTTTGTTTACCATGGTAACCTTCCCCCACCCCTTCTTCTATCACCACCCCACCATATCTCTGAAACTATTCAATGTTTTGGGACCGGACCTTCAAATGAGCTCTTTCTGATGTTTACCAAATCCGCAGCTGTCAAAATTTTGGAAATCGGTTCAGTAGTTTTTGAGCTGTGGGCCGTACAAGAATTACGATTACTGAAATTCCACTTATTCGATGATATCTCGTGAACGGTTCGAGCTATCGCAGAAGTTGTTGAAATTTTTTTGGTCACATGGTCAACTGTCATCTTTTGAACCGAAAATCCGGCCGTAAAGATCCATTTTCAGAAATTCATTCATTGAATCAAATTCACTACAAGAAACACTTTACTGAATTTTTGCAATGTTCTGGGGTTCAGAACGTCTGAACAAATTTTTTCGAAATCGGTCCAGTGGTTTCTGAGTTATGTTCCGAGGGCAGAAATAAGAGAATCAGGCATTATGGTGTCACAGTATATATATATTCATAAATAAGATCAAAATACAAACCTTTTTGGTTACCATGGTAACCTACCCCCCACCCCTTCTTCTATCACCACCCCACCGTATATCTGAAACTATTCAACGTTTTGGGACCGGACCTTCAAATGAGCTCTTTCTGATGTGTACCAAATCTGCAGCTGTGAAAATTTCGGAAATCGGTCCAGTAGTTTCTGAGTTGTGGGCCGTACAAGAATTTCGACCATTGAAATTTCACTTATTCAATGATATCTCGTGAACGGTTCGAGCTATCGTAGAAGTTGTTGAAACTTTTTTGGTCACATGGTCAACTGTCATCTTCTGAACCGAAAATCCGGCCCTAAGGACCATTTTCAGAAATTCACTCATTGAATCAATTTCACTACAAGAAACATTTTACTGAATTTTTGCAATGTTCTGGGGTTCAGAACGTCTGAACAAATTTCTTCGAAACCGGTCTTGTGGTTTTTGAGTTATGTTCCGAGGGCAGATTTTAGAGAATCAGGCACTGAGGTGTTACGGTATATATATATTCATAATTAAGATCAAAATACAAACCTTCTTGGTTACCATGGTAACCTTCCAACAAACTCTTCTTCTATCACCACCCCACCGTATCTCTGAAACTATTCAATGTTTTGGGACCACACCTTCAAATGAGCTCTTTCTGATGTTTGCCAAATCTGCAGCTGTCAAAATTTTGAAAATCGGTTCAGTAGTTTCTGAGTTGTGGGCCGTACAAGAATTTCGACTACCGAAAATCCACTTATTCGATGATATCTCGTGAACGGTTCAAGCTATCGGAAAAGTTGTTGAGACTTTTCTGATCACATGACCAATTGTCATCTTCTGAACTGGAAATCCGGCTCGAAGGACTATAAAATTTACTCATTGATCCAAATTTACTTCAAAAAACAATCCACTTAATTTTTGCAATGTTCTTGAGTTCAAAACGTCTTGAATAAATTTCATCGAAGTCGGGTCAGTGGTTTTCGAGTTATGTTTCTAGGGCAGATAAAGAAGAATAAGCCACAGAGGTGTCACATAATATTCAGAATATATATTCATGGATGAGACCAAAATAAAAATTTTCAGGTAACAATGGCAACCTTCCCAACAAATGCGTATGGTACACCCCGTATATGTACCGATATTATTTAATGGAAACAGTGTCCCGTACGCAGAAATATTCAGAAGAATACAATTAACACGGAATAATTAAATGAAATTAATGGAAAACTATCTGAAACCAATGGAGATGACCAGAAGACATACAATTCTTCCTATTGAAATCACTTACTCATTGAATTTGATATTCTAATATTTTGAACTACCTGTTATATTGATCCACCCACTATATTGATCCACCCGCTATATTGATCCACCCGTTATATTGAACCTCCCGCTCTATTGATCCACCTGCCAAATTGATCTATCCGCTGTGTCGATCCATCCGCTATATTGATCTACCTGATATAAAGATCCACCCGCTATATTGACCTAACCGCTATATAAATCTACCCACTGTATTGATCCAACCGCTTTAGGCGGTTGGAAACCGCCCAAACCACTTGTTCACCCGTTAATAGGGAACGTGAGCTGGGTTTAGACCGTCGTGAGACAGGTTAGTTTTACCCTACTGATGACTAGTCGTTGCGATAGTAATCCTGCTCAGTACGAGAGGAACCGCAGGTTCGGACATTTGGTTCACGCACTCGCTCGGGCGGGCGGTGGTGCGAAGCTACCATCCGTGGGATTATGCCTGAACGCCTCTAAGGCCGTATCCTGTCTAGTCAAAGATGGCAACGATATTTTTTTGAGCTTCTAGAGTCGAAAGGCTCAAACAATGTGACTTTACTAGGCGTCAGATATCTATCTGATGCTGCACGAGCCATTTTTGCCGTCTGGGGCCGATGGTGGGCGGCGGGATCTATTCTGCTACGTCCTACCTGGCCTCTTGGCGGTCGATCATGGGTCATTCATTTCGATGTTGAAGCTTTGAATTGTCTGTAGACGACTTACGTACCTGGCAGGGTGTTGTACTCGGTAGAGCAGTTTCCACGCTGCGATCTGTTAATACTCAGCCCTTAGCCTGGGGATTCGTCTTGTCGATTAGACGAGACCCCGTGTTGAACTGTCCCCGCGACAACTTCCCAAGGATCGTTGTCGACGGCGGACGGTTCGATCGTCTTCACGATGGCGCGTAGTCAGTCGCGATCGCACGATCGAGATGACTATACGCTGAAGACGATCAAGTAGTTGCCGGCCGGCAAGAGCGAAAACACTTCGATGGATCGATATATCATTCGTATATCGAAATTCTTGATGCATAAAATACCGGAGAAAAACACTCCGGAACAACTCTAATCTATTCTGCGAAATATCCATCTTAGTGTGGCAGTCATTTGCCGAGCTGGCGACTCTGAAAAGCGTCGTATTATTACTACGTACGGTCGTTCGTCGACGAACTGTGCAGAGCCAGAGTTCGCGCGAACTTGAACGATCGCCATAGTACGACAGGTGCATAGACACCGAAGATATCTAACAATAAAACAACCGATACGCGCACAAAATCTGAGTGCGTATCGGGGCAACCTGAGTTTTTAAATCGGGTTTTTTTCAGTCAGTCCTAAACGCAGTATAACGAAGGGACTTATAAAAAAAATTTACTCTACCCGCCCGCTACGCGGGCGGGCGAAAAAATTTACTCTACCCTTCCCTTAATGCATCGGTGATGCGCGGGAGTTGTTTTTTTATAACCACCGCGTGACCTTGAAATTCCTAAGCGTGACCTTGAAGTTCCATAGCGTGACCTTGAAATTCCTAAGTGCGAATTCGTCTTACGAAATTACAGGTTCCTGTAAATCGTAGTTCGACGGAGCGCCACCAGATGGCGCCACCGTCGAATCTGTACGTGCATTTTAGTACCGCATGCTGCCGCTAGGTGGCGCTAGCGCCGCCAACGGACCGGTCTCGAACCTCTAAACGCAATATAACCCGAACCTGAACCGATCCCGTACGAACTACGATGTTCGTACCGGATCGGTTCACCGCGAGGTTCGTACCGGATCGGTTCCCGCGTTGTTCGTACCGGATCGGTTCCCGCGTTGTTCGTACCGGATCGGTTCACGCGTTGTTCGTACCGGATCGGTTCACGCGTTGTTCGTACCGGATCGGTTCACGTGTTGTTCGTACCGGATCGGTTCACCGAACGAGAAGATATAAGTCCGTAAAAACGACGCGAACACCTATCTAACATCGCGTTCGATGAGGTCGATACGCCTTCGGAGTCTTTGAAAATGATTTTTCTCAACGCAATATAACCACGTCCTGAACCGACCCGGTACGAACTACGATGTTCGTACCGGATCGGTTCACCGAACGGGAAGATGTAAGTCCGTAAAAACGACGCGAACACCTATCATACATCGCGTTTGACGAAGTCGATACGCCTTCGGGGTCTTTGAAAATAATTTTTCTCAACGCAATATAACCCGGTACGAACTACGATGTTCGTACCGGATCGGTTCACCGAACGGGAAGATGTAAGTCCGTAAAAACGACGCGAACACCTATCATACATCGCGTTTGACGAAGTCGATACGCCTTCGGGGTCTTTGAAAATAATTTTTCTCAACGCAATATAACCCGGTACGAACTACGATGTTCGTACCGGATCGGTTCACCGAACGGGAAGATGTAAGTCCGTAAAAACTACGCGAACACCTATCATACATCGCGTTTGATGAAGTCGATACGCTTTCGGAGTCTTTGAAAAAATTTTCTCAACGCAATATAACGCGGTCCATGACCGATCCGGCACGAATATGCTAAACGCAATATAACACCGAACAGTCCGTTCGGGCCGTCTGGAGGGTCATCTGGGTGTATCTAGACATATATAGGGCATGGTGGTCGAGAGAGGTGTAAACGCAAAGCGATCTTGAAACACCGAGAGGCGTCTGATCCGATGGCAATGGGATCGTAGGTCGCTGTTTCGGTCGAAATAGAAATCTCGAAAGCACCGACGTCGTATCGGTCCCATAGTAGAAGTTATTCTATACGACCGAGTCGGGTGGTACGAAAGTCCGAGATTCCGTATTATTAGTTTCCGATCGATACATTAACGTAAGAACGACGAACGAACGTCTGTTATATTGCGTTATATAAGATCCGAATGCATCCTCAGTCCGTAAAAATTATTTTCGCTAAACGCAATATAACCCGGTACGAACTACGATGTTCGTACCGGATCGGTTCACCGAACGGGAAGATGTAAGTCCGTAAAAACGACGCGAACACCTATCATACATCGCGTTAGATGAAGTCGATACGCTTTCGGAGTCTTTGAAAAAAATTTTTCTCAACGCAATATAACGCGGTCCATGACCGATCCGGCACGAATATGCTAAACGCAATATAACACCGAACAGTCCGTTCGGGCCGTCTGGAGGGTCATCTGGGTGTATCTAGACATATATAGGGGCATGGTGGTCGAGAGAGGTGTAAACGCAAAGCGATCTTGAAACACCGAGAGGCGTCCGATCCGATGGCAATGGGATCGTAGGTCGCTGTTTCGGTCGAAATAGAAATCTCGAAAGCACCGACGTCGTATCGGTCCCATAGTAGAAGTTATTCTATACGACCGAGTCGGGTGGTACGAAAGTCCGAGATTCCGTATTATTAGTTTCCGATCGATACATGAACGTAAGAACGACGAACGAACGTCTGTTATATTGCGTTATATAAGATCCGAATGCATCCTCAGTCCGTAAAAATTATTTTCGCTAAACGCAATATAACCCGGTACGAACTACGATGTTCGTACCGGATCGGTTCACCGAACGGGAAGATGTAAGTCCGTAAAAACTACGCGAACACCTATCATACATCGCGTTTGATGAAGTCGATACGCTTTCGGAGTCTTCGAAAAAAATTTTTCTCAACGCAATATAACGCGGTCCATGACCGATCCGGCACGAATATGCTAAACGCAATATAACACCGAATAGTCCGTTCGGGCCGTCTGGAGGGTCATCTGGGTGTATCTAGACATATATAGGGGCGAGGTGGTCGGGAGAGGTGTCAACGCAAAGCGATCTTGAAACACCGAGAGGCGTCCGATCTGATGGCAATAGGATCGTAGGTCGCTGTTCCGGTCGAAAAAGAAATCTCGAAAGCACCGACGTAGTATCGGTCCGATAGTAAAAGTTTTTCTATACGACCGAGTCGGGTGATACGAAAGTCCGAGATTCCTTATTAATCGATTCCGTTCGATGTATGAACGTAAGAAAGACGAACGAACGTCTGTTATATTGCGTTAGGTAAGATCCGAATGCGTTCTCAGTCCGTAAAATCGATTTCGCTAAACGCAATATAACACCGAATAGTCCGTTCGGGCCGTCTGGAGGGTCATCTGTGGGTATCTAGACATATATAGGGGGCGAGGTGGTCGGGAGAGGTGTCAACGCAAAGCGATCTTGAAACACCGAGAGGCGTCCGATCTGATGGCAATAGGATCGTAGGTCGCTGTTCCGGTCGAAAAAGAAATCTCGAAAGCACCGACGTAGTATCGGTCCGATAGTAAAAGTTTTTCTATACGACCGAGACGGGTGATACGAAAGTCCGAGATTCCTTATTAATCGATTCCGTACGATGTATGAACGTAAGAAAGACGAACGAACGTCTGTTATATTGCGTTAAGTAAGATCCGAATGCGTTCTCGGTCCGTAAAAATCGATCTCGCTAAACGCAATATAACACCGAATAGTCCGTTCGGGCCGTCTGGAGGGTCATCTGGGGGTATCTAGACATATATAGGGGCGAGGTGGTCGAGAGAGGTGTCAACGCAAAGCGATCTTGAAACACCGAGAGGCGTCCGATCTGATGGCAATAGGATCGTAGGTCGCTGTTCCGGTCGAAAAAGAAATCTCGAAAGCACCGACGTAGTATCGGTCCGATAGTAAAAGTTTTTCTATACGACCGAGTCGGGTGATACGGAAGTCCGAGATTCCTTATTAATCGATTCCGTTCGATGTATGAACGTAAGAAAGACGAACGAACGTCTGTTATATTGCGTTAGGTAAGATCCGAATGCGTTCTCAGTCCGTAAAAATCGATTTCGCTATACGCAATACAACACCGAATAGTCCGTTCGGGCCGTCTGGAGGGTCATCTGGGGCTTACCAGACATATATAGGGGCATGGTGGTCGGGATAGGTGTAAACGCAAAGCGATCTTGAAACACCGAGAGGCGTCCGATCTGATGGCAATGGGATCGTAGGTCGCCGTTTCGGTCGAAAAGGAAATCTCGAAAGCACCGACGTCGTATCGGTCTGTTGGTAAAAGTTTTTTACACGACCGAGTCGGATGGTACGAAAGTCCGAGATTCCGTATTAATCTTTCCCGTAAGATGATGTATGATCGTAAGAAAGACGTACGAATGTATGTGGATGAAATCGACATGCATTCAGAGTCCGTAAATATTATTTTTCTTAACGCAATATAACTCAGAATTTTCCGTTGGGGCCGTCTGGAGGGTCATCTGGGGTCTCCAGACATATATAAGGGGTGAGAAGACAGAGAGGTCATAACCGTCCATAGTTATGTGGGTTCCAACATGAGAGTTCTTTGATGGATTATCAGTTGGATCGAGGTAGACCGGAAAAGTCACACTGCCCCGGCGATGACAGATTCTATGCGGAAGATATTGTCTTTATATATGAGAAATCGAACCGCCGCCGATATGCTTCTGAATGCGCATCAATGTTGATCTAGCAACCCGCTCTCTCCGATTGACGACTTAAAAGAAATACATGTGATATACTGGCATAAATGAAAAACATGTATTGAAATTATATAATTTGGCTCAATGAAATATGATAAAGGTGCATGAATAAATAAATAAATGAATGGAATGAATGGGTTATAATGAAACACAGGCAAAATGAAACACAGATAAATGAAATATACACTGTGATAAATAATGAAACACGGACCAAAGTCGTTCGATCGTGATGTGATGGTTTAATGCTAGATCTAGATGAAGTTTTATTCGTTGCTATCTGTAGCTTGGTGGGATCGATCATCGTATTTGGCAGTACTCGCCCTTAGCGTCTGGAGCTCCCCGTACAGCGAGACCGCGGCCCTCTTCGATTCTCTGTATTCGAATGGTCATATGCGGTCAACCTTAAACTCATCGTGGCCTACCTCTAGGTATTGATTCCACGTTAAACCATGCGACCGCTCGCTTCTTACCAAGCGTGATTAGAAATGTGAGATTTCTCGAATACACCGTGTCGTTATATATCATCATGTATAACGAAGGGTCGAGAATGTGATTGGAATAATAATCAAATGACGAGGGCGTCGATCTGTCGATCATATCGATTAGTTTCGCTCGCGCCTCGGCAGGGGATCTATTACGGATCTCGTAGCTTCGACTGTCTGCCGCGTGCGGCGTTTATCTCCGCACCTCTCCACTTCGCATGATAATAATGAATTGTGCTCAGCAACCGTGACTTTTTCAAGTTTTGGTGTTGTCACATTAATAATTGGGGCTAGAGCGATGATCGAAAATTCACGAAAGTGTATTTTAATAAAACGATCATCGATATGATATATTCATATATGAAGATTGGAGTGGCAATGCGTTGATCTATCGTACGTTACGCAATTTAAAGGCAGATGGGCGTTGCGAAAATTCTATTGAATTGAATTGAAGATGGTGCTATAAGGTTCGATCTGACGTCCGAGCTCTAGAAGCGGTCACGATTTGTTAGTTCGAATGTGACGTTCGGAGGGCTCCTAGCGCGACAACAGATCATCCGTAGCACCTGAACTGTCGTATTCGAAGTGGGGCGCTGACCGATGTCTTACGGCTTTGTGTCGGCGCCGCATACGCACGCCTGAACTGGACGTCGAGGGTTAACGATCTGCTTTCGTAGCTGTCGCGGAACCCACCGTCCGTTCTCGTGTCTCGGAACGCAGTTCCCTGGTTGATCCTGCCAGTAGTCATATGCTTGTCTCAAAGATTAAGCCATGCATGTCTCAGTACAAACCAAATTAAGGTGAAACCGCGAAAGGCTCATTAAATCAGTTATGGTTCCTTAGATCGTACTCACATTTACTTGGATAACTGTGGTAATTCTAGAGCTAATACATGCAAATAGAGCTCCGACCGGGAACGGAAGGAGCGCTTTTATTAGATCAAAACCAATAGGTGTCGAGCGCAAGCTCTTCGTCTTTCAATTTGGTGAATCTGAATAACTTTATGCTGATCGCACGGTCTCGTACCGGTGACGCATCTTTCAAATGTCTGCCTTATCAACTGTCGATGGTAGGTTCTGCGCCTACCATGGTTGTTACGGGTAACGGGGAATCAGGGTTCGATTCCGGAGAGGGAGCCTGAGAAACGGCTACCACATCCAAGGAAGGCAGCAGGCGCGCAAATTACCCACTCCCAGCTCGGGGAGGTAGTGACGAAAAATAACGATACGGGACTCATCCGAGGCCCCGTAATCGGAATGAGAACACTCTAAACCCTTTAACGAGGATCAATTGGAGGGCAAGTCTGGTGCCAGCAGCCGCGGTAATTCCAGCTCCAATAGCGTATATTAAAGTTGTTGCGGTTAAAAAGCTCGTAGTCGAACTTGTGTCCCGCGCCGTCCGGTTCATCGCTTGCGGTGTCAACTGGCGTGTCGCGGGACGTCCTGCCGGCGGGTCGTTCGCAAGGGCGACCCATCTGTACCCGCCTAGGTGCTCTTCATTGAGTGTCGAGGTGGGCCGGCACTTTTACTTTGAACAAACTAAGGTGCTTAAAGCAGGCTGAAATTTTGCCAGAATATTTTATGCATGGAATAATGAAACAGGACCTCGAATCCATTTTGTTGGTTTTCGGATCTTCGAGGTAATGATTAACAGGAACGGATGGGGGCATTCGTATTGCGACGTTAGAGGTGAAATTCTTGGATCGTCGCAAGACGGACAGAAGCGAAAGCATTTGCCAAAAACGTTTTCATTGATCAAGAACGAAAGTTAGAGGTTCGAAGGCGATCAGATACCGCCCTAGTTCTAACCATAAACTATGCCAGCTAGCGATCCGCCGACGTTCCTCCGATGACTCGGCGGGCAGCTTCCGGGAAACCAAAGCTTTTGGGTTCCGGGGGAAGTATGGTTGCAAAGCTGAAACTTAAAGGAATTGACGGAAGGGCACCACCAGGAGTGGAGCCTGCGGCTTAATTTGACTCAACACGGGAAACCTCACCAGGCCCGGACACCGGAAGGATTGACAGATTGAGAGCTCTTTCTTGATTCGGTGGGTGGTGGTGCATGGCCGTTCTTAGTTGGTGGAGCGATTTGTCTGGTTAATTCCGATAACGAACGAGACTCTAGCCTGCTAACTAGGCGTATTAGACATCCTCAAAGGCCCCCGATTTCGGTCGGCGGGTTTTTACTGTCTGCGTACATTATATTCTTCTTAGAGGGACAGGCGGCTTCTAGCCGCACGAGATTGAGCAATAACAGGTCTGTGATGCCCTTAGATGTTCTGGGCCGCACGCGCGCTACACTGAAGGAATCAGCGTGTCTTCCCTGGCCGAGAGGCCCGGGTAACCCGCTGAACCTCCTTCGTGCTAGGGATTGGGGCTTGCAATTGTTCCCCATGAACGAGGAATTCCCAGTAAGCGCGAGTCATAAGCTCGCGTTGATTACGTCCCTGCCCTTTGTACACACCGCCCGTCGCTACTACCGATTGAACGATTTAGTGAGGTCTTCGGACCGGTACGCGGTGGCGTTTCGGCGTCACCGCTGTTGCTGGGAAGATGACCAAACTTGATCGTTTAGAGGAAGTAAAAGTCGTAACAAGGTTTCCGTAGGTGAACCTGCGGAAGGATCATTAACGATATAATAAGTGTTTCGTAATTTATTACGTTCAACACATACATTATATTCAGTTGAATTCCGAAATTTCCATCGTCGATCATCAATTGGACTCTTCGTTGACGTCTTTCGATCGGATGCCTTCCTTAGCTGTATGCGGAGCGGCGCCGTGAGATTAATTCAGATGCATCGTTGTTGTCCGATCGACGTTAAAGAACCTCGCCTTTTTCCGGACCGGGCAGCTTCCGTTTATCTGATGAACGGGACGCGTTCGTCCATCGGAGAGAGAGACTCCATAATGGAGCAGTATCTGCCGATAGCTGATCGAACCGTCTGCGTTGTCGCTAAAATGGATCTTGCCGGCCACGGGAGGCGAGTAGAACGATAAGAGGTCTGGTATCGGATCGGGATGCCGATCAAATCGGGTACCTAAGGACCCTATGACGATATGGATCGTATACGTGTCCCCGCGGCACGGTGAAGAATTTCGACGACATTGGTGGACGTCGCCCGTAACTACGCTGATGACGACCGAACGGCCCCCGACATAAGGCACCGTCAACGGATCCGAGAGGGTCCGCGGCACGGAGACATGTCGGTGTAAGGCGGCTGTTCGGATCGGTCTCCTCTTTACGGCGCGATGTAGCCCGTGTCTCGAATTCGAGGTACCGTCAACGGGGACCGCCGGCTATACGCATCGATCGTATACGTGTTCTCGCGGCACGGCGAAGAATAACGACGACATTGGTGGACGTCGCCCGTAACTACGCTGATGACGACCGAACGGCCCCCGACATAAGGCACCGTCAACGGATCCGAGAGGGTCCGCGGCACGGAGACATGTCGGTGTAAGGCGGCTGTTCGGATCGGTCTCCTCTTTACGGCGCGATGTAGCCCGTGTCTAGTTTTCGAGGCACCGTCAACGGGAACCGCTAGTTATACGCATCGATCGTATACGTGTCCTCGCGGCACGGAGAAGAATTTCGACGACATTGGTGGACGTCGCCCGTAACTACGCTGATGACGACCGAACGGCCCCCGACATAAGGCACCGTCAACGGATCCGAGAGGGTCCGCGGCACGGAGACATGTCGGTGTAAGGCGGCTGTTCGGATCGGTCTCCTCTTTACGGCGCGATGTAGCCCGTGTCTCGAATTCGAGGTACCGTCAACAAGGACCGCCGGTAATACGCATCGAACGTATACGTGTTCTCGCGGCACGGCGAAGAATTTCGGCGACATTGGCGGACGTGGCCCGTAACTATGCTGATGACGACCGAACGGCCCCCCCGACATAAGGCACCGTCAACGGATCCGAGAGGGTCCGCGGCACGGAGACATGTCGGTGTGAGGCGGCTGTTCGGATCGGTCTCCTCTTTACGGCGCAATGTAGCCCGTGTCCCGTATTCGAGGCACCGTCAACGGAACCGCTAGTTATACGCATGTCTAGTAGGTGTCCG
>JARTUT010000704.1:0-21816 GCA_030674115.1 Micraspis discolor
TTGCGGTCAGATAATTTTCTTCCATGAAAAATACATACCTGAGATCTGTAAACTGTATTATTTATATAGAGGATAATGGGAGGAAACAATTGTTTAGTCTAGCCCTGAAGATGGAAAAATATATTTCCGAAACGTCGGCGAACTGACCTTGTTTTCATTTTCCCGTTTCATTGATCCTGCTACCACCAATTAAGCCTTTGAAAATATAATTTTGGATCACTAATTTGAATTTAAGAACTTAATTTTTTTATTTATACCCCTTTTCAAATAACTTGGTCCTTCATTAATAACTTTCTTCTTTGTTTTTAATGAATAAATTCTACATACGAGGTATTTGACTATGACCGGTCAGGACGTCCGAATGAGGTGACTATGGATGATATGGTCGATAAATTAAATTAAATCGTATTGGCCGATCGCCTAGTGAAGATTAGAAAGATTACTGAGATGCTGAACATTTCATACGATGGCGTACACAATATTTTACAAAACATTTGGAGATGAAGAAGCTATCGACAAGATGGGTTACTCATTAGCTGATAGCAGACCAAAAACGAAATCGTATGACAATTTCGAAGGACTGTCTGCACCTATTAAAGTTAATCCAAACCAGTTTTTGCGGCGATTCGTAACCGTTGACGAAACCTGGATCCACCACTATACACCAGAAACCGAGGAACATCCGAATTAGTGGCCTTCTCAAGCGACCATGTTCCGAAGATGGTTATATCTCTGGAAGCTTGTCGAGAATAAAATTCTTATCAGTGTATTTGAATACTGCATCACAATAAAAATGTTATTCAAGAAGTGTAATTAAAAATTTTTTTTTTCATTACTGCAAAACTAATGAGCCTATTTGGGCCGAATAACGATCTCGTCCGGAATATTCATTCCTGCAACCTACTTTGAAAATTTCAGCTCCTGCTCATTGCGTTCGGACGTAATCATAATATACCTACGACGGACAGAATAAATTTTGATTACGGATTTTCTATCAGTGAGTCAGAACAACACGATTGATAACTCTTTTACCCAATTATTCGAAAGATACAAACATTTGAACAAATCTATGAGTTCTTTGTTCGAAGAATAGGAGCGTTAAAAATACCAGAGTTGAAGTGTTTTCCTTATTTTCTTTTTCCAATAATTTCTTGTTATTCTTATTATTATTTATATTCAACTGACCAAGACAGGGGCATGATAACCATTTTCCTTTCCGCTTGATTTCTGTTGATTTCACACGGAGACAAAGTTAGAAAAATCAATTTTCAACGGCCAATATTTTCTATATATATAATATAGTGATGTAGTTGAAATATATCTAAAACTTTTCTTATTATTTCTACATATATTGGGTATACCAGAGAGTCATTCAAAAATATTAAGACCTTCTGCTCGGTAAATAAGCACTGGATTTTGATGCAGCACCAGTTTTAATGAACAACCTGGTTGATAAATATTTTCCACTCAGTAACGGTAACATGTTGGTAGTTTGATAGTGATGACATACATAGATTTTGAATATAAGGAGCAAATGATTGCCATGTCACTTTGGTTTTTCATACATAGGTAAATAATTTGTCTATATTCAAAAGGAATGACAATTACGAAGAACCATCGTCGATATATCTCCCATATGGAATCTATTTCTACAAGCACATTCTATGCAAGATAGGCCTAGAACTGGTATCTCCAATAAAAAGTATTCGGAAATTAGAATAAAACGAAAAATATTGATATATTAAAAAGGAACGACAATAAAGAAGAACTATCTTTCCACTGGTGCGAGCTAGTAATTATTGACGCACGATATTCTCAGAGAAACAACACCTTAAGTGCAACTGTGGACCGTTTCTCGAGGTGACTGCCTCTCATCAGCACAGCATAGACTAACTATCGATAGGCAACTCTGGCATGAATTTTGGTCCCGATTTCGAGAGCTCAATTTACAGTGCCATCTTTAGTTATTCCCTAGTTGATTACAGATTCTATTTGCACAACGTTCCATCTCGTGGCGCCCTCTAGTGCATTTTATATGAGTTATCATAGGAGTTCACGCAAGCGCAGGTTGAATCCCATATTTTTATTGGATTTTAAAACAAATACATTTGAAATGACCATTATTTTAATCTGCTGAAGATTGTCACAATTTCAATAAAAAATATCATTTGATCAGAAAATTGTGACAATTTGCAGCAGATTAAAATAATTATGGTCATTTCAAATATATCTGCCCTTCAAATCGAAGAACATACTAAACTTTAGAGGATGAAAGGCAATAAATAAAAAAGAAACTTTATAAATCTATATATATATAATGCAGTAAATAATCAATTTACAAAATTTCAATATCGAGGGCTTTCCCTCGAACCAACAATAGTTATGCAACAATTACTCATCAACTTATGAAAAATACATTAAAAGAATAAATTAGAATATTAGTGACAAATATATCAATTAAAGCATGAAATGCATTAGATTTATACTTTTATGACACAAACAATTTCTTAAAGTCTATTTTCTTTTTCTTTTAGATACTACGGATGCCATCTTCATTATTGGATCATAAGATCTTATTGTTTTTTTTCCCGATAAAATTTTATTAATAGTTCTGTCATAAAAGTACAGAATTAATTTCATGGCAAAATCAATAAACTTATTAATTGAAATTCCATGAATTTGGCGTTTCAACGGTAAATCTCATATATGCGTTGAAGTATTCTAGGAATCTTCTGATAAACGATTTTTATGAAACCAACTATTAGTGGAATACCCTAAACTATAATCAATGACCATGAGCAGTTCACTTATATATAAATACCTTGTTGCCTCAAAGTTTCTTCAGGAGTTCTGGAAGGTAAAAAAAATATGTCATCATTATGAGGGCGGCTTACATAATCTGAAAGATTATTGAAATTACAAAAATGATAATCATAGGGAGTAGAATGAAATTACTTGGCAAATTAAGTGTTGGTAGAGCAAATCTTTTCAGCTTTCAATGTAGGTCTATACAATCCATATGAAAATGCTTTAAGCAAATAACGCTTTTGGATGAATGAAGACATGGATTTCCGATTCTTTCCAACCAAACATTTCTAACTTGTGTACTGAAAAACCTAAAAGAAAACAGTGTTAGAAACTGTCCCAAATTTTTACTAATCAGAAATTACTACACGAATATGAAATTGCTACAGAAAATATTAATTCACAGTACATTTTTAGTTAGTTATAAGTTAATCCAAAACCACTACTTATATGAATGCAACACATACTTTTTGACATTACTACATTATGACACTACATTGGGACAACAGCAAGAATAAACCATTTCAATTAAATTAAATTGAATAAGTTGAAAATGAATACATCTCTAGCTGAATAACACTACTTTTTGAATAAAAAATAAGTAGTCTATGTATGGAATAAACCTAGAACACGACATGGGAGAAAAAATGGCGTTGGCATAGATAACATAAAAGTTCATGCTCATCAAAGAATAGTTTCTTATTCGTCATAAAGTCCATCAAGACCGAGATCCGATAAAATCCGTTTTTACCGATCACTAGGTACTGAGAATTCCTAATTTACCGATCCGCTTTGGGAATGACTAAAGATGTCTCTGCCGCTCGTCGAAGAAAAACGTGACCACCTTTGTAGTAGGCGAGTTCCCACCCCCTGCAGTGAGGCACTTGTCCACAGTATAGATACCAACCAGTAGTCGCACTCCGTGGATTTTCTTACACCAAGTCTGATTCGCGCATCTCGCAGGGAGTCTAACCTCATATTTTGTTTTCATCAATAATTCTAAGATGTCTGGAATAATGTCATTATTATTATTTTAGACATCTTACATAATTCCTTTGTATAATTAATTCGTTTAATATTTAGAAAAATATAATTTTTTTGAGATCTATTTAAAATTCAAAGAAGAAGTTGAAGAAAAAATACAACCTAACCTATAATTCAGTGGAATTTCTTTGAGTCAAAATCTACCATAAACCAGCAAAGCTCATTTATTTAATCATTTATTTTCATTCCAGTAAGTATTCTGTTTCAATTTTGTGTTATTTTAAAATTAATTCCAAAATGATTAACAATTGTAGCGTATACAACTGCAAAAACAATAGTTTCAATAATCCCAAACTTTCTTTTTTCTCAATACCATTAGACACCGACAGGTGAGTGATACATACAGTATTGTAGAAAATGTTGTTTATTAAAAGCTCCGTTATTTGAGTAGTACTTCATTCAATTAGTTGAGATTAATTGAGATATCAGGAACCAATGGAATTTCAGGAGGTTTACGCCTACTGTCGTCATTTCTTTACGATTAGTTGAGATATCAGGAACCAATGGAATTTCAGGAGGTTTACGCCTACTATCGTCAATTCTTTACGATTAGTTGAGATATCAGGAACCAATGGAATTTTAGCAGATTTACGCCTACAGCAGCCTTAATATAGTCGTCATTTCTTTACGATTAGTTGAGATATCAGGAACCAATGGAATTTCAGGAGGTTTACGCTTATTGTCGTCATTTCTTTACGATTAGTTGAGATATCAGGAACCAATGGAATTTCAGGAGGTTTACGCCTACTGCATGCGTATGCAGAAGAGTGAAATTTTTTAGATAAATATTTGAGTGTGTATCTATATGATTTTCAATTTTATAAATAGAAATAACAATAATATAATATATATATGAATATATAGATGATTCTCGTGGGTTAGCAGTCAAATAAAAAGTAGAAGACTCTTTTATCCTTTACTCGAGCTTTCAAAACAATTTGTTTCTTTTTCAAGAGTGCTGCAAATTATTAAAAATCAATTGGTGAACAGGTTACAGATCTTCAGTACTTACGATAGCGAGATTAAATTATATATATATATATAACAAGTATTCAAAAGTTTTTTTAATTTTGTTCCCACCATAATGAGGAACCCTTTCTAGAGAACACTCAGCATATTTAGTGCAAGGGAGTATTTTTGGGGGGGTGTACTGGGGGTAATTAATTGCCCAGGAAACAGTTTTTCATGCTAAATCTTCAAATGGAAACGATCTAATCTCCTCCCCCTTTCCCGCTTTTCACTCAAGATCAGTTCAGGTCTCTCGCTAAAACTTGCCACTAATTCTAGAATTCCATAATCAAATTCCACTTTTCATAAATTGAATATAGTAAAAAATAGTATCAGTTCAAACCAAATCATCAGAGAATTAATTGAAAAAATTGTTCGAAACAATTCAATATAAAAAAAAAGTTATTTTTCATGGACTCTAAGATTAATGTTTCTGTGAATTTCAAGGATTGAACAACTACTTATTTTTCCATATAATACCTACTCTTCAAATCAATCTTCGTTTAGAACAATTTTAATGAGTCATTTCACTTACAAACCTAAGGTACCTATGATTTTTAACACATTTCAAAATGTTTCAGAGGCTGTTCCTGAGTAAACTATTATGTAAATTTCATCACTAATTACTGTTTCTTTCAAACTGATATCAAAACCACAATAAAACAATCTATCTTTTATTGAATGCGTTCTGTTAATGAGGAAATGTGATTACATTTACGGTTACATTATGAGCGGAGTCTTAATTTTTATATGAATATAGACTAAAAAATGGTCCATACATTCTAAATATCATTGTGAAAACTTATTACCAGCTTAAATCAAAATATTTAATTTTTCAGATAACGCAAATAACCTTTTCTAATCAATTTTTAATTCGCGGTCGATTAGATTAGATGCGCAGGGAGGAATGCGCGGGTTCCTTTGGTGTGAGCGATTTCAATTCAAAATCCACGGAGTGCGACTACTGCTTGGTCCCTATACTGTGACTAGTGCATAGATAAATAAAAGTAGGTATATAGATCGGCAACTCTAGCAGATTTTGTGAATGCGCAAATGAACGCGACACTAGCTGTTGATGGTGTAGTGAAGCGAACTGAAAGGGCAGGGGAGGTAGAAATTGTGGTGGGGGTAAAAAGAGGGGTATTGGCGGGCTATTCGAAATTGAGAAATTTTTATCGCATTTTTCGCTGAAATTGGACTGATAGAAACCAAGTCATTTCAACCTGATTTGAATCAAGTTGAAATGAAAGAGTTTCTATCAATTCAAATTCAGAGAAAATGCAATTAAAATTAGATTTTATCGTGAAAAGAAGACAAATTAAAGCTATATTCTGAATTTTATTAACATTAGCGTAATTTCTGGGCTTACAATCAATTACAATGAGATTACAGCAAAATAAATTGAAAATATGGATAAAACACAATTAATTCAAAACACAGTGAACGTTATCGATTCCAAAAATTATGTGTGATAATTTCATTAAGACATGGTTATATTACAATTAATAAGATAAGAAAAATAATTTGGCATCTACAAACATACTAGAAAAAATTCATTTAACAAAATAATTATGTTTTTTTAATTAATCGAACACACTTTCAAGGACATGATAAAGAGACCAAAACCAGGTACATGAAACACTAATTGTTAATAATCAATTTTACCTCAAAGAATTAGAATTGTGAAGAATTCACATATAAATAAGGCAAAAATTAAATCAACGAAAACAAATATTGGTAGGCCTGAGATCATACAATACGATTACAGCAAATAAATCTGAAAATATGGATAATACACAATTATTTCATAACACAGTGAATGTTATCGATTCCAAAAATAATGTGTTATACTTTCATTAAGACATGGTTACATTACAATTAATAAGATTTGAAAATAATTTGGCATCTACAAACATACTAGAAAAAATACATTTAAAAAAATTATTATGTTTTCTTGATTAATCGAACAAACTTTCGAGCATCTGGTAAAGAGACCAATAACCTGGTACATGAAACACTAATTGTTAATAATTAACCTCAAAGAATTGTGAAGAATTCACATAACAAATTGCTACAATATCAATGGCATAAAATTTCAACATACTTCTTACTACCAGATCTTCCACAGGAGACAGCTGACCTACTGCCTCGGTTTCCATTTCCGAAGTACCTGGTTCTTTGACACTCTGTATTTCTATCTCTGAGGCCACTACCCTAGGTTCCAATATTTGTTCAGTGGCTTCTGAAAAGAGTAGACTTATGAAATATTGTGTACGTTTCACGATTCCATGTTAATTCATCTATAAAAGATTCTCAAATAATGTCTTGTTTATAATATAGCAAAGTAAGACTTTTATGTATGAAAATTGCAATTAATAAAACAAGAAACAAACCTGAGTTTCCATCAGCAAGATTTAGAAATAATGAGGGTTCAACATCTAGTTCAAGGATACTTCCTGCTTTCTTATTAGCAGGAATATAATCGTCAGGCGTAAAATGCTTATCACAAACCCTGTAATTGTGATAAAGTTCTCTTGAAGATTTTGCCTTCAAGTCTTCTCTCTCCCAATTTTGTTAACCACTTCTCCAATACCTAAAAAGTTTTAAATAAATATAAATATACGAGGATAAATAATTTGTAATCATTTGTTACACTCACCTCTCTACTTTGTGGAAATCTACGGAAATGGTATCCACGCATTTTACCATATTTGGTTGAACATCTTTCAACACAACAATTGAAACCCATTTTAAAATTCACGATTCGATACTGAAAGTCCAAAAGATTCACTCTACAATATCGCCAAAGCCAGAAAGAACAGAAATTTGAGAGAGTCCGTATTTATAGCCATGCGACGAATTATTAAAAATTCCCAGAAATTCCTTCGATCCTTCCAAAATTTTCATTCTATTTTCTGATTGGTCGATCCAGATTTACATACGTGTAATGAGTCCAACTTGACCAAAATAAGCCCAAAACGAGGTACAGTCGTTTTGAACTGACTTTCACACCCTGAACTAGTGTGACTTGTCTTGAAGGAAGCTGCCAGTCTTAACGAAGAATGTGATGAACCTTCCGGACATGTCCGGAGAGAGCGCCATCTACATACTGAAGAAATTCAAATGCAGTGGTCATCGAATGTGTGAACATTCATCAAAGTACCACTGGCGAGATGAGGGGATTCGCTCGCCTATTAGTCCCATATAGACGCAGCTTTATTATATTCTTTAAAAGTTTTTGAAAATTTGGTAAAAGTGAAAAAATTGACCTGTTTCGGATTTTGTTGCCAAATATTTTTCTTCTGAGAAAATGTGTTGTTTCATAATTTGGACGCACACTGTATAATCTAACTCAAGCTCATCTCTTTCGGAGGACAGACTGATGGCCGACTGACCGGACATACTCCAGTTTGACAACGGATTCTTCATCTTCGGCTAAATTATCGAAAATTACAGACATTTGGAAAAAACGATTGCACGATACACACATTTTCATTGAGGTAAGTACAAGCGCATAAAAATCAAAGTCTGTTATTCACACTGGCAACAATAACTCATAATCAAATTAAAAAGCAGCTGAAAGTGAAATATATTCAAGAAAGATGATCGCCCAGCTCCACCCCCAGCCAGGTGTATACGGTATATACGGGCTGAAGACCTAATGAAATGATGTAAACGATAACCGAATGATTAGCGATAATTTGTTAAAAAGCTACATCCTCAAAAGTCGAGACCATAGGGTTGATCAGCACAGTTCGTAAAAGAGACCACACGTGTCTAGTGGGTGGAAATCTTCTTTGACAGTGAAGAAAAAGTACAATGGGAATGACCTCTTGTCAGTGCAATTCGACGCCGCTCTCTTCGTATTCAACATCGATTGACGAGAAATACGATATTTTTCGGATGGCACAGAGGAGGATCGAAGTTACGGTTATTGTGAAACGACGGTAAGTTTTTACATTTGTAATAATAAAGGACTTCGTTGAAGAAATCCGAATTGCCTTCACTAACCTTTATGTATTGAATGTGCTGACATTATTCTGACAATATTTCACCGTTTTTAAGCATAAACATTTTTTCATAACTTTATCAAGATACTATAAAAATGTAGAAAAGCACTGACGTGAGGTCAGGAGTTTTTGCGCCGTTGTTCTTGCCGGCAGGACAAACTCCACTTTGACCTCGGATTCTTCATTAGGAAGTCGCACCCAATCGACGAAGTTCATTTTCGGCTCAATATACGAAAATTACAGACAATCAGGCAGAACGCTGTTCTACTAGTTTCCTGAACTAGAATAAGCTCATGAAAAGCAATTCCTATATCTTCTTTACACTACAAACATGAAGTTTCAGAATAAGCATTATAAAATAACAATCTCCATGAATGCAGCATTTTGCGTTAAGCTCCGATGAATATATTATGGATGATTTCCAAAATAATTATCAGGAATTTTAAAAGAAACTTTTAACTTGAGGATTTCTACAAACTCTTGCGGGCTTTCTTCTTTTGTTATTCAAACGGTTTTGAAGTTTCAAATCGATTGGATGTACCTATTTATTTATTTATTTATTATCTATATGGATCACATACAGGTAATCAAATACCCAAAAAATGTGTTCACAGATTAGAAAAAAACAAAATTCATCTACAGAAGTGTAAATTAAAATTAAAAGACAGATTCCTTATTTCCAACTAGAACCAAACAATTTCTACAACAGTATATGGTCAGTGCAGGTGCATGACATTGTCAAAAAGAACAATCTTAATTAGATATACAAGATGGTTGCTAATTAGTAAGGCCCGAGGAAATGATTTTTCATGATTCTCTTCAAGGAACTATAGGACTATGAAAAAATAAATCAACTCTATCCTTGAATTCATTGCAGTGATCAAGCATTCTATAGATAGAGGAGTTGAGTGCACTACTTGTGCGCTTGGTTGGTAGATAAAATGTATCAAACTGTCTAAATATCCTAGAGGGAGCATAATATTGTATTCTGTGAGTGATGTCGGGGCATTCTAGCTGATTACTGATTAATTTTTTTATGAATAATACATCCCCGACAGTTCTTCTGTCTTTAAGATTGAGCATTTTGAAGTATTTGAGTCATAGGTTATAATTGTTTGGTCTCCTCTATTCAGCACGTAACCACATCTGAAGGCCAAAAAACGCAGGAATTTTTTTCAAGACGATCAGCATAAGTTTTAAAATATGGAGTCCACACAATAGAAGCATAATTCAACCTACTGAACACATATACGTTGTACAATGAAATTAGAGTTTCATAACGTGAAAAATGACGACCCTGTCTCATTATGACACCTAGCGTCACATTACATGAGTTCGCCTAGCTATCTACATGTGCTGAGAATTTCAGCTCCTAGTCAATTATGACTCCTAAGTCCCTGACGGACTTAGATCTTTTCAACTCAACGTTTCGTAGTCCGTAGGCGAAATAAATGACATTTCTATTGCGGGTAAAAGAAGTTACTTGACATTTCTCGTGGTTTAAATAGAGAAAATTGGTTTGGCAGTATTCGACTAGTCTATCAAGATCCTGTTGGAGACTTATGTAATCGCTCTCACACCCAATTCTGTAAAAGACTTTCAGATCGTCGGTGAAAAGAAGTATCCTACATATTGTAAAGCATTTTATTAGATTGCTTATATAGATTATAAAGAGCAACGGTCTCAAGTGGGAGCCTTGAGGAACCCCAGACGTTGACATAAAATATCTTGACTTGAATCCTTCGACCGACACGAACTGCGATCGGTTACATAGATATGACTCGAACCATCGCAGTAGTGAACCGCATACCCCGACCCTGTGTAGTTTAACAATCAGCTTAGGAATATGAATCTTATCGAATGCCTTGCTGAAGTCGGTGAACACCACATCTACTTGGATTCCATTATCTAAATGGTCCTGAAGATATTCAATGAAGGTGACCAAGTTAGTGTCAACTGAGCGGCCCCTAAAGAAACCGTGCTGTTCAGGAATTATTTGAGCCTTTACTAGATGAAACAGATGGGGTAGAGGAGGGACTCAAAAACTTTCTCAAAAATACAGAGCTTACTTATCGGTCTATAGTTTTCAATTTTATCTTTGCTTCCTGATTTATGAACTGGAGTTATACACGATTCTTTTTCCAGCGAACCGGAAATATCCCACTTTTCAATGACTTATTGAAAATAATTGTCAAGGAGCCGAAAGAGAGGCACTGAATGATTGAACAAAAAGCTTGAAATTGAATCAGGACCGGAACCCTTCCTACGATCCAAGCCATAGAGAGCACGTTCAACTTCATCATTTTCGAATCGAATGCTACTTAAGTTGAAGGGATTATTTTAATTCATCGTTTCGACTTCACAAAAACATGGTTCGATGGAACATAAACCTTCTCAAAAAATCCGCGAAAAGATCACTTATATGCTCCTCCCTTAGCTGTTTTGCCCCCAAATAACATCTCGTTAGGACATCCTAGGTTTTTACGTTTAGCTGATATAAATTGAAAAACCTACTCGGATTTTCCGACATCTCAGCTTCTACCGATCTCCTATATTCCACATAGTCCCGCCGAATATATTGTTTACATGTGGCGCGTAATGATTTGAATTCAAGGTGATCCGACAAGTTTTTATAAGTTTTCCATTTTCTATGAAATTTGATCTTACGGTGAATCAGTTTTCTAGTCTCATGAGAGAAATAAGCTGGAAGGTTCGATCTTTTTTTCACCTTGGGCACACAGGCTTCAACAATGTCTTTTTAATATTTCATAAAAATATCTACATCTAGATTCACATGTTCACTGTCCAAAACATGAGGCCAGGAAATCTCGCTGAGGATCGGTTAATAAGATCATAGTCTGCACATTTATAACTGTAAAAGGCATAAGCTGCAGTATTTTTTAAACATCTGAAGTTCTGAAATTCAAGAAAGAATTCAATTGCTATATTCTAGGAGCTATTGAATGAACCAAATTTCAGTTCCTCATAACTGCTGAACTGTTCAAAGGATTTGGACCAGTAATGAACTTGACCGAGATAAATGGGCAATAAACCTATTCTGAAATTTCTAAAACTCTAGTTCATGTCCTTTGGAAAATAGAGAGTATACCGATTGAGACCATTGATATTCGAAACTTACAGAAAAACTATAGCATCCTGTTCTTATAGTTTTTTGGACTAGAAAAAAAGTGCGAAAGTGACAATTTTGTTATTCAATTAAAACTAGAAGAGCATAGATGCAAGGGATCTTATACCTCCTGTTACTGAAGTCTTTTACACCAATGCGGAACGGACACAGTTCCTGTGTCATATAAAAACAAAAGATATAATTGATGAAACAGAATCAACATACCTACATACAGGGTGTCTCAAATTCGAGTGCCTATTAGACGTTTCTGGAGAACTAGACCTATTTGGAATCTGAAAATTGGAATTATGCTATTGTTCGAAGTTCTCTACAGAGCTAAAATATTTTCGAAGCCCAAAACTTCCGGTTATACAGGGAGTGAAAATAAATTCGACGAAAAAATTTTTTCAAGTTTTCCATTCCTGGTATGATCGAGTATTCAATAGTGAATACATCTGTTAAAACCATTGTATTAAATCGAATACTTTTCAAAATATCAAAAAAACTGGAAAAAAGTCAAATATGTTCGGTCAGTAATATGTTCATTATTCTTATTTTAAATATCCTGAGCATAAACCGTTTTACAACATCGAAGAGGAAGGATGTGAAAAGGTCATGCATCTTTGGATTTCAAAATTATCATCACAGGGTGTTTCAAATTTTGTGTTGAAAATGTTGATCTTAAATTGGCCATAACTACCTATTTTTTTATAATTGTGTTGGATTCTGCGGTCAAAAATAATGATAGTTTTCTCACATGATTATGCTCCTAAATTCAATAATTTCTGAGTTATTTGAGATTTTCTGGATTTATGTAGTACGTAGAGTCAAATTCTTCGAATCTGATTCATAAGGATATTCTGTGAGCATAGAAGATAAATCATCCCATTTATAATTCACAAGTGTCAGACAGGTCTTATTGTTAGTCATTATGAAATTTTTTGATTTCACAAAATGAATCGTTGCTATTCTAATAATGAGATTTTGGATTTATTTCTTATATTGTATTTTTTCAATTGTATACGCAATACACATTCAAATGCACTTAATGACATTGTTTATTTCAAATCCATGGTGGATGACACAAAATGTTGAGTATCCAATGAGAAGTATCCCCATTTTTTTACAATTTCTGAAAAGATGTTTCAAAATTTTCAAATTTTGGAATGTAAGAGCCCATAAAGAATACAAAAAGGGCAGTTGTTGAAATTAGTATTTCGACTTATTTCGAAGCGAATGAGAATTCATCTCTTCAATAGGAAACACATTAAATAGATTCGCTACTTCAGTACACCGAATTATGATTATAAATAAATTATGATAATAAAAATAAAAATACGTTTCAAAACTCCAATTAACAAAATAAATAATCAGGTTTCAATATGGTAACCATTTTGTTCCACTCACTTTCGAATACGTCTTGAAACACCTCGGTTAGTCGCTCGCTAAATTTCCTCCCCTTTAGTGAGTGGAAAGCTTCCTCCACACGCCATTTCAAATCTTCTTTGCTTTCAATAGGAGATTCATAGACTATGTTTTTATTCTACCCCATAAATAAAAATCTAAGGGAGTAAGATCGGGAGATCGTGGGGGCCAACAGTGAAGAACGGCATCCGATCCACCGTTTACCAAACATTGCATTCAGTTCTTCAGACACCTCGTGCGAACTATGTTCCGGAGCCCCAACCAATTGATAATATGCGGTAGTCGACATACTCAACGGCAGTTCATCCAAAAACTCAGAAACAAAATTTCTCAGGATTTCCAAAAATTTTTCTGTATTTAAATTCATAAATGTAGTACCGCACTTTATTGTTCATCAAAAGAGCCAACACATTGAAACTAAATTTGTTCTGGGGTTTCTTTGTCTTTTTCTATGAGGATTTTCACTTCTCCAAATGTGGCAATTCTTTCTATTAAATAGTCCTTCATTATTGAATTTTGCTTCGTCTGACCAAATGATCTTTTTCAAAAAATTTTTATCAATTTCAAGTTTTATTTTTGACCGCAGAATCCAGCACAATTATAAGAAAATAGGGTTCTAATTTGTAAAACAGAAGTTATGGCCAATTTATGATCACAATTTTCAACACAAAATTTGAAACACCCTGTAATGATATTTTTGAAATCCAAAAGATGCATGACCTTTTCACATCCTTCCTCTTCTATGTTGTAAAAACGGTTTACGCTCAGGATATTTAAAATAAGAATAATGAACATATTACTGACTGAACATATTTGACTTTTTCCAGTTTTTTTTTTTTTGATATTTTGAAAACTATTCGATTTAATAGAATGGTTTTAACAGAAATATATTCACTATTGAATACTCGATCATACCAGGAATGGAAAACTTGAAAAAACATTTTTCGTCGAATTTATTTTCACTCCTGTATAACCGGAAGTTTTTGGACTTCGAAAATATTTTAGCTCTGTAGAGAACTTCGAACAATATCATAATCCCAATTTTCAGATTTCAAATATGTCTAGTTCTCCAGAAACGTCTAATAGGCACTCGAACTTGAGACACCCTGTATATCTCAAATGAACAATATCCAAACTAATTATCTTGTTGACGAGAAATTTTTGATGATGGTTCTTGTGTTGAATTATTATTTTGGGAATTTCAGTCATCTTTATTGTTCTTCTTTCAAAGTTTTGACAGACATTTACTGTTGTTTTCAAGAGCAAAATTAGCTTGTAAAGAAGCTAAGAATATTAGAAAAGTTTTTAATTTTCACTGATAAGTGTCAAATTGGTACCACTCCGAAAACTACAACACATTAATACTTATCTGTGATTTTGAGACTTCCTCAAGTTACTTCGAACAATTTACCTCCAAACCTCCGGCCACTAAATTGATGGTCTACTTATGGGATTAAGAGCGATATTCGTGAATACTGCCTCTTTAAGTCTTCTTCTTGTAGGCTTCTCTTCTTTGGATATGATAGAAAGGAAGCAGTGTGTACAAAAAGCAGCAAACACAGGTTAATATCCATATCTCAATACCAACTATCCACTGAATACTAAATTGGGAGAGGCGAAATGTTTATATAATAGAGCAACAAATATATGCTCTACCCTGCAAGATGAAAATTAGAAAATAAATATCATCATAAAAACATTCAGAAGTAATGGTTAGGTATCCCAAAAGATATTGAAAAGAGTGAAACAAATAACAGAAAATTAGCTTGAACCAGATAATGATACAACACAAGAGATAAGGACAAACTATAAATAGCGTCATTCCTTATAGGAAAGGTTCATCAGAAAAAATTAGAAAGCACTGACGTGAAGTCACATCTCCGCAATATATACCCTCATAATGATAGAAATGAAAATTAGAACTGACCGGCTTCGAACCGAGTACCCTAAGAGAAAGAGCCAAGCTATATTACTGCTGGATTAATCCATGTAGTTGATTATTATGGGACTTTTTGCTTCAGATCCTAGCGGGTGATTATTAAAATTTTGAATGATTTTATCTTCGGGAGTATTAATTTGCCGAGAATGAAAATGATATCACTGGATTTGTATGATGAAACTGCATCACAAAAACAATTTATTGGAGAATTGTGTTGAAAACATTTTTTTCATTACTCATAAATTACTTGGTTGAATAACAAACTCGTCCAAGATATTTATTCTTCAGACCTACACTTAAAACTTCAGCCCCTAGCTCAATCCATTCGAACTTAATCGTGCCTACGGACAAACAGAATCGATTTTAACCACGGATTCTTCATCAGTGAGTCCATACGAACGGATTAACACCTCTTTACCCAAATATTCGAAAAATACAGACACTTGGAGACATCTTTTAGCACTCTGTTCAGGCGAACAAGAGCGCCAAATAAACAAACAAGAATTGGAAATAGGTACGACATAACAACCGCCTTCAAGTCATCAAGATACCATCAGGCTAATCTAAACAAAGTTAAACTTGATGACGAGAATCAAAGAACGATGAATTGCATATATAAGATACCACATGATTGTGGAAGATCTTTCTCGTTGAAATAAAACAACCCTTGAAAATAAGAATGAACATTATAAGATAGATCTGAGTTGATCCTACATGCTCTGAATGAAAATCACCTGATAAAATGGACTGATGTGAAAACAGCGAATAGCGAATTTCGTGTTGATTCTATGTCTAGTTCTCGAGATATTCGTATCTTCTTGAATAATCATTAAGTCGCTATTTTAGCCCCCATAGGATTGCAAGTCAGAGATAACTACTGAATTATTTTTTGTCGACATGTAGTTAATTCTGCAGAATTCTGCTGAATGTGGCTTATGCATAAATTGTGGGTTGATGCTTCTAAATGTTATTGTGAAATTTGACCTCAATCCTATGTCCACTTTCCCAGGTATGAATTACTCACAGAAAACTCGCCTATTACCGAATTTCGTGTCGATTCTAAGTCTAGTTCTCGAGATATTCTTGTCCGCTTGAATAATCATTAAGCCGTTATTTTAGCCCCCCATAGGATTGCAAGTCAGAGATAACTACTGAATTATTTTTTTGTCGACATGTAGATAATTCTGCAGGAGTTTGATGGCATTCTCATGTATAGTTGATTTTTTATGAATTTTTAAAAATCAGGCCGAGTACCTACTGACCCCCCTGGGGGTGCAAGTGAATGTGGCATATGCAGAAATTATGAGTTGATGCTTCTGAATGTTATTGTGAAATTTGACCTCAATCCTATGTCTAGTTTCCCAGGTATGAATTACTCACAGAAAACTCGGCTGGAACTCGGCTAGCCCCAACGTAAAAATAGAAAAATCTCAAATTATCTCGGCGAATCAAAATTGTTTGCATCGCTATCCGACCAATATTCCAGTGGCGTACGAAAAATTCTGTACAAAACTCGGCTATCTTACTCGGCTGTTTTCTATCAGTATAAAATGGGACGATACATCTATCATGTCTAATGAAGAAAAATCAAAGAGCAGTAACAAAACCGATTTTCTTTCGTGTCTTTGAAGCAAAGCCATTTGCTTTTGATTCAAAGTGTCATCTCCAACCAATATCGTTTGCAATTCGGCGTCTTCAAACTTTCTTGGTGGTCTTCCACGTTCTTCATTTTTCACATCAAAATCATTATTTATGAACCGTTGCATATTGCTTCTAATGAATATGCCTGGACAAGCATTCGATGCAACTCGGCAGCACTTTTCTTCAAATGAAAACTAAAAATTAAAGTTTTTCCGCAAATCATCACACAAAATTGGACATTTTTAACATGATGAAAAAATATGACGTTGTCTGTTCAATGACTTGATGTATACTAAATATGTTTCTCAGATGTCATAGCAAACAAACAAACAAAAAAATTTGTATCTTCACGCTCACTGCATACCGGTATACCTGGTATTTGGGTATAAGTGGTATCAATCATTTTGTTCGAACCAATGAATCCGTAAGTTCGTTATGCCGCCAAATCAGCCCAGTAGTTTCGGGGTACTAAGAATTTTTTTAAATTATACGAATAAACTTTTCCTGTGATGCAGTTATATCATGCAAATACAATGATATCATTTTAATTATCGACAAACTAATGCTTTCGGAGATAGAATATTTCTGATTTTGAATAATTACACGCTGTAATCTGTATCGGTAATTCCTATAATTATCATCAACCTTGCATAGCGTCCAGACTAAAGCAAATTCAGTAGGTGTACTTGAAGATTATAGAATAGAATAGAATAGAATAGTAATTTATTTTCCATATCATCAACAATTATTACATCAAAGAAAAGAAAACAGGTCAATAAAACTTACAAAGTGTCAAAAGAAAATATATATCAAAAATACAACCATCAAATTAAAGCAACTGGACCTGTGTCATAGATCGACAATACATTTCAAATTCCTCAATAGTGTAGGGCTCAATTTTCAAAATAATCTTATTTCTCGCTTAAAGGTTGTACCATCAAATAAAGTTTGCACATGTCTTGGTAGCATGTTGAAAATTTTTATGGCCATATACGTACAACTTTTTTCTCGAATAAACTCAAATTATGGACTGGATAAAAGTAACGAAATGTTTGCCTTGTATTATTCCGATTTTGATGCTGGGTGAAGTAAGACTTGTGCTTATGTAAAAATAAAAGGATTTTGTATAAATACAATCCGTAAACAGTTAAAATATTATTCTGTCTAAACACTTCTCTGCAGGACTGTCTCCATCCCAATTTGAAAATAACTCTTATTGCCCACTTTGAATGATAAAAACACGTTGTAAAGACGAAGATCCTCCCAGAAAACTAATCCATAACTCACAAGTGATTGAAAATTAGAATAATATACCGACTTGAGAATTTCCTGATCCACATTATCCCTTAGTATCCTTAACATAAAAACTAAAGAACTTAACTTTCCTATAACATGGCCAATATGCACTTTCCACTTCATGAAACAATCTATGAACAATCCCAGAAAATTTACTGTTCCAGAAAATTTCTCAATCTGATCACCATAACTAAAATCAGAACATTGCAGGGATGAACATGTGGTGAAAAACATGACTTCGGTTTTGTCAGTATTCAATATCAACGCGTTTTCGATACACCATTCATTCACCTTCCTTATAAGCATGCACAAGTCAGACTGCAGGTTGCTCATTTGATCAGAAATGATAATTAAATTCTTATCATCAGCGTAGTCCAATGGTACTGCCCTTATTACCCTGTATTATTCATTATAGGGACTGGATCATTGATGTAAATAATGAAAAGAAGGGGGCCTAAAATGCTGCCCTGTATTATACCTAGTTTGATTATTCTCTCATCGGACATATATTGCACATCATTTATCTGTATAAGAACTCTCTGCTTCCTGTCTTGAAGGTGACTTTTGAAAATATCAAGTTGACAACCTCTAATACCAAGCTTTTCAAGCTTAATCAGTAATAGTTAATGTACCACACCGTCAAACGCCTTGGACAGATCCAGGAAAAGTCCAATGGGGATATCGCCCTGGTCTAATGCATTCAGATCTGTCTCTGTAAGCTCGTAGATTGCCGTTTCCGTATTTTGACCTGGTAAGAAGCCGTGTTGACTGGGGTTCAAAAGTTTGAATTTGCTGAGATAGTCCAACAGTCGACAGGCAAGTATCTTTTCGAAAATTTTGGAAAAGGATGTAAGCAGACTGATTGGCCTATAGTTACTGAAGATCTCAGGATCATCTTTTTTAAGTGAAGGCTTAACTACCGCTATCTTAAATTCGTCTGGAAATATTCCTGTTGTAAATGATTTATTTAAGATTATACATAATGGTTTCACAATATTATCTATACAACCCTTTATCACTGATATTGGTATTTGATCATGTCCAAAAGATGAACCATTTTTCATCTTTCTAACCACTGCAAAAACTTCGGATTCCTCGATATCAAAAATAAAAAATGACTTGTGGAATCCTTGTGTCTTAATGTGATTGCTTGATATTCGAAAATCCTTAGTAAGGTCTTTTGCAATCTCTACAAAGTGAGCATTGAAATCATTAGCCATATCAGTGGGCTCACCAATCATGGAAATATTCATTTGGTTCTTTTCTTTCATTCCTGGTTAATTATTTACAATTTTCCAAACTGTTTATGACTTATTGGAGGAATTTACTATTTTCTCGCTATAGAATTTCTGTTTGTGACGAATGATTGCTTCATTATAAAGGCGTTTGATTTTATTGTATAGATTCGAAAACTCTGGTTTTACGCTAGAAACAGTATAAACTCTATCAAGCAATGATTTTATTGACATTATTTCTGTACTTTCACGAAAGTTGAACTTGTCTTTTATTTTGTGCAGGAAATTCTACCAGTGGGAAGCTGGTCTGAAAATGGGATCTGAAAATTTTAGAAAATTCATTCCACATCTTGTTGGCATCCAAATTTGAAGTAGACGTAATGTTATTCCACATTTCCCGAGACAGATATTCATTGAAAATTGCCATTGTCTCGTTATTGACTTTTCTACATCTAATCTTTTCATGCTGCTGTAGTTGTAATGTTACAGGCAAAGTAAACTTCTGTGAAAAGTGGTCAGACAAATGAGATTTCAATACTCGAGACTCAGCCCCTTCAATATTGGTTATTATGTTATCTAGACAGGAAGCAGAGTGTTCAGTAACTCTAGTTGGCTCTATTATAGTTGCAATTGCACCAAAGCTTTCAACCAAATTCATTAAATATTCTTTTGGTATGGAATCCGTCATCAGATCAACATTAAAGTCACTCGCCAGTATGAAATGTACGTTTTCAACAAGGCATTTACCTAAAATAGATTCAATACCATCAAGAAAAATTTCAACACTAGCTTCTGGTGGAGTGTTAGGTCTATATATACAAAATACAAGGAATTTAGAGTTGAAAGTGTTAACCTGGATACAAGTGAACTCAATTATACGATCTACAATAAAGATTTCGAAATCATAACGTACTTTACATGAAATATTATCCTTACAAAAAATAGCACACCCTCCATATTCGTAAGTGTTTCTACAATGACTAGAAATTAGTTTATAACCTTGGAATTTGTATAATTTCAGTTGTTGTTGACTTTTCCAATGCTCAGTTATTGCAATGATGTCAGGATCCTGCTCTTCCACAAGTTGTTGTAAAGCTGAGAATGATGTGCCTAAAGACTGTACATTTTGATGCATCAAAGTGACTGTTTCTTTATACATCTTATTAGAATGTGAAGAGGATCTGCACTGGTTGTATTTCATCCCGATGACCCCTGTATCTTCCGATTGAAAAAATTTTTGAAATTAAATTCCCTTATAACTGCACCTTCTGGCCAGAAATCTTCATTTGTTAAGCTACTGTGAATATTTTCAGGTACACCAACACTGAAAGCGGAATTGAGACCTTTAGTGTTAGTTCGTTTGAGGTTAGGATGTGACGTTGATTGTTGTGAACTGACCGGGTTTCTGCTTCTGTGATACCGCGAGAAGATTGACCTTGAAGTCTCTCGTACTGTTTATTTTTGTTGACGATTGAAATGTCACTGTGATCCGGCATTTTTTTCTCAAGAAATGAAATTTTTTCTCGCAAAAGGGCATTATTTTCTTCAAGTAAATAATTTTTACCTTTCATCTCTTCAATTAAAATTTGCAGTAACTCGTTTTTAGTCCTGAGAAGTTTCAAGTCATTTATATCCTCGGTACTCTCAATTTCTGAATGATCCTCCTCGATACTGTCGTTTATGAGATGATGGCAATTCTGAGGTCCCTTGAAAGCTTTCATTAAGCATGAAGGATGGAATTTCACCTTGCATTTGATACAATTGAAATATTCCACAACTTTTTTGTTACAGTATCCGCAAATAACACTTGATTTCGCATTAGTTTTCACATTTTTATCGGAGCTCTCAGACTCATCGACTTCACTTGACGCCATATTGTACAATTATATATATCCTTATAGTTTTTACTTGTTTAAATTAAAAGATTGCTTTGATCCTAAATAAATTTTAAGCATGAACTCTATTGTACTGGTTGTTGACCATTGCATTATTTGGTCAGTGTTCTTGGTAGCAACGTTTCGATAGACATCTTTGGACTTTGACTTATCTATGGTTTGAAGACTTCTTCAAGCCATTCAAATAATTATCCTCCAAACCTCTGGTAACTCAATTGATGGAGAAATTACAGGATCGAAAGTGATTTTCATAAATGCTGCCTCCCAGATTTTTCTTCTTGTATGTTTCTTTTCTTTGGACAGATGTATCGCTGTATTATTAGTTTTATGACTCTCATTCACAGCATTTTGAACCAACTTGCCATCTATCGGTGTCTAATACTTTTCATAA
>JARTUT010000269.1:0-21757 GCA_030674115.1 Micraspis discolor
AACAAGAATAACTCCTGAGGTTTTTGGATGGAAAATTTTCATTTTGGGATTTTTCAAGATGTAAGATTGATGTATTCACTTTAAAAATCGAAATCGCGATCCATGATACAGGGGGTGAAAAAATCGCTTTCAAAGTTAGGGATGACAAAATCGTGAAAAATCAATTTTTTCAAATTAGAACCCCATTTTATTATGGTAGATATGGAATCTATGTTAAAAAATAATGTGAGTGTATGCATCACACCCTTGCCCTAAAGTGTATATTTTCTGAGTTATTCACAAAAAACTGTTTTTCGTCTTGAATTTTCAGCTATTTCCTTTCCCTTCACGCCAAAAAGATGAAATTTTCAGGAATTTCATGAAAATTCGTTCAGTAGTTTCCCGTATAAATATGGGTGAGGTTCCTCGTGAAAGACCCTGTATAATCGTTGCATGGTCCGCTTTTGCATTTTTCTACTTTATAAGAATATGAACCTCTCTTTGTTACTCAAACAAATAAAAATGATTGTATCCTATTATTATTTTCGATACTGAAATATGACCGATAGGCACAGATGGATCACAATGATTTAAACCAATCCCATATTATCGTCAAGGAGGTACCAAACAAATGGCTGAAAGATTTGTGATGGCTATACCAAATCACTTTCGGAATTTTGTCAAATATTTAATTAAAGACCGCAACAGAGATTTCTACAGATGTAGGAAATACAGGGTACAGCAAAAGTCAGATTACCGTTTTGCACATGAGAGAAAAAAAAACAAAAATAATTGCAAATAAATTCATTTTCGAGAAAAATAGAAAATGAATAATTACTTGTGGCCTTGCATTTTATGCTCTAATCCCCCCCCCTCTTCAACACACATGCGGCACCGTTAAGTCACGGCAAAACAAGAAACGTCCGGAACGCGGCGTTTCGACTACGGAGCCAGTACTTACGAATTTACGATACAGTTTATGCACCTTTTATCTGGTGTGACCTTGCTTATTTGGAAAGCGCTTGCGAAATTTTTCGAAAAAAATATCCGTCAAGTTTTAGGTAAGAAGTAAGCAAACAAACACGTTCTTCTTTCGTATACTTTACACGCGCAGTCATGGCAAAGAACGCATTGTAAACGTACACAACAACATTACCACACGCGGACAACTCAACACGTGAATACCAGACAGTGTTAATTGACTTTTGCCGCACTCTGTATAATGAGAAGCTAGAATCGACACAGCACTGCTTGCTGTGCATTATAAACCACTCCCGACTGCACCCCCTTCATGGGCATATGGCATACCATCATCGATTGACATCAAAACAGAGTTTCTTGAATACCACTAAACCAATAACTAGGCAACCTGAAGAAAGAATAGAAGAACTCTGGACGAAATCCACCAGAGACAACATCACCGGCAAAGAAGAGATATCACCTGGAGCCCACTTACCTTACGCTACGTGGAGAACACTTAATAGACTCAAAGTGGAAGTATCCCGCTTTAAGAAGATCTTAGTACAGTGGGGATACCCCAGAATTATTTGATTATGGAGTAGTTCAAGACGAGGCCCATCTACTCATCTGCACAACGTCGGTACCATCTGCACTAATCAAGACCTATATGTATGCACCCCCGAAGCCGTCACTGTTGCGAAGTGTGGGAGATTTACTTGCTGAAGATATATTTGGACTCGGATATGTAAGTATGTACCAGAAACCGAATTGAACGTGGACTCCGTGAACCGAATCAGTGGCTGCAATAATGAGTTACTTTCTGGGTGTCATGATGAATTATTCCACAGAACGGGAGTCTGCCTTGAAACTCGAAAACCCAACAAAGACAGGAGAAAACAATCGACGGTATCTTTCTGCAATCAACAACAATGTCCGATGTCAAACACTCTGGGTGGATGAACTCTATCCTTATCCCAAACTTTGAATTTCAAAAATTTTCTTTGGGTGGCTTCAAGGTATTACTGATGACAAAAGTGAACAGGATGTCAAGCTACAATACTCAAGCTTGCTCCAAATCAGGGAATAAAAATGGCTGACTAATGTTGAGATGTTGCTAAAATAATAAATCCATATATGTTCGAGGTAGCTGAAATCAGTTGGGTGATGTGAGGATGAAAGAGAACCTCTGTTCAAAGATCACACCAAGATCCCTACCTCTTTCAAGACGACACACCAACTGACCGAAGCTTCTTCCTAATGAAAGAGATAACTGTACACTTTGACAGATTTGAACTCAAGAATTTAACCCTAATCCAATCAGCCTCACGATCGAGAGCAATCTGCTATTGAGCACAGTCATAGAACGATCGAACCGCATTGAAAATATCGAAGCCATCTCAAATATCAGATGGAGCAATCTGATATCATACACTTGATAATTCACAAATGGTGTGAAGAGTAAAGCACCAAGATTAGACTACTGGGGTATCTCAGAGGTAGGTATGAAGTCAAACTATTGAATACCCTACGGTCATTTCTTAATTTTTACCTTCGTTGACGAATAGAATTCTTATTCAAGAACTTGCACTACATCCTCAAAAAGTGACAGTTTGGTGTGCCATAATTGTATCGTTCTTTTCTCAAAACGAAAAGGGTGCCACCTGGACTGTCGACGGCAATCAAACGAACTATTAATCAATTCCAAGCGAAAGACTGATCATTTTGGTCATCGTTTTGGTCCTTCTAGCGGTCATTTTATTACATCTTGTGTCATAAGCAATGACCGCTAGAAAGACCAGAATAATGAGCGCTTGAAATAGGCTATTGTTGACGAATGTATATGCGCGCTCACTCTAGTTAAAAACTAGTAAAACACCCGAGTATTGGTGAAAATATTGGAATTTCTGAATTTTATTCACTACATGAGACAATACTGATATTATTATAAACTTTTTTTATTCTCTGACTCCAATTATTGTTTCCATTTGTTTATATAATTAAATTCGCCATGTTTTTGCGAGCTTATTCTGATGAAAAAACGTGCTATCGTTTTGCCCAAATGTCTGTAATTTTCGGATATCCAGCTGAAAATGGTCTCAATCGATTGAGTTCGACTCCCTTATGAAGAATCCGGCGTCAAACTTGAGTATGCCTACAAATGAAACACTGTTTCTGTTCGGTATCGACGGCCTAAGTAACAACAATATACGAGGTTTCTAATAGCCATGGGCCCTTCTGATACAGATGCTACCGAATAACTTTTCAAAATTTTGGAGATAATATATCCGAAAGTTTCAGTTTGTCGAGAGTAAAATAGATATCAACTTTCGCCACTTTACCTTTCGAAAAGAATGACAAATATGATTTTCAAAACTAACTACAACACTGGAGTCTGAATGATTTCAGATGCAAAGACTTGGCCATTTAATGTGATCGTCTAGCCATGGTAGGAGTCTACATTATGTTCACGTAATAATTCAAGTTCGTAATAATTGAGATCAGTGAAAATAATTGGGAAACAAAGATGGTGAATAAAACACAACACTTAGACCCAAAGAATCAGGTATTTATTTAGGTTCTGAAAAAATATAAGGGAAAGCCTCTGGCAGAAAAACCCTTCACGTTAGGTGATGTTAGGGCAATTGTTTAAAACTAAATAGTCAATAATTAACAGCTAGCAAAGGCAAGTATAACAATGCTGAGAAACTATAACAATACAAAACAGATAGTAATCATAATAATCAGAGCAACTTCCATCATACAAAGAGAATAATAAGCATGGTGAAGGTGTCAACTTCAATGATACAACAAGAATTAATAATCATTGCAAATATATACTCCAATTAGGCAACAAGGGTAATAATCATGGTAAATGTACACTTCAATAATGCAATAGGATAATAATCATGGTAAATAGGTAAACGACTAATTATGACCAACGTGATGGTCACGGCCCCAGGGTATGTGAGCCATAACTATAATATTGTATAAGCTAAGGAATTGGGAACACGGGGAACGTCATGGAGTTCCAGCGGCGGCTCTGAAAAAATGACAGAAAGTTTCGCGGTTGATAAAAAAAGGTATATTCTCTCATGCCGTATAGCACATGTTAGTAACTGTCCCTGCCTTAAGGTCTTGGAACCGCCCCTTCAAGACCATCGATCCAGGTACCTAAGAAGTGTCATACAACAGTATAGGAATGGTCCACAATCTCGAGACCCCTAAATGAAATATCATGTAATACGAGCATATAGACAAATAGATAGCAGTACGAGATTATAGCATAAATAAACAACAAATTTTGATAGAATATCCATCACGAGTAAATAATAAGAACCAGAATAACAGAAACAGGTATAGGTAAACGATAATAAGCAATATAAATAATGAAAGCAGAGAATCTACAGAATCAACTGAAGGAAATATACATAATGACAACAAGAAGATACATCACGAGAGTAAGAAGAATAAGTTAACACAGTACGAAATATACACAACAATAACCATGGGGCAAGTACATTACACAGTGAAATGACCAATTACAACAGTACGAGATACACATAATGATTACATGAGACAAGGGTAACTTAACAACGTTAACCCTCGATATAACACCACGGTGCTACGTACACTGGTTACATCCATTATTCCATATCAACCATACTAGTACTACCACTAGTGGAGGTCTCCATATGTTGCTGTCTAATTACAGGTCCAGACCCTCAGAACGATTGAATTCCTATTGTACCATAGTGTACAGTAAATAAAATTGATCCGTTATCCTCCAGTAACACATTGTAGAAAGCTGAAACATAAGGCATTCATTGTTATGGTAGACACCTGAACTCCAAGAGTAGTAATATCGGAGACAATGGAATCACATGCTATAAGTGTTTGTTTCTTATGGCACAAGTAGAATTATATAAAGTGAACAAAACATCACAAGAACAACCAAAACATGTGAATAAAGGAAATAGAATTATATGAATCAAACAAAGCATTATGTGAACAAGGAAATAGTTATATGAAATTAGAGAAAGTAGTATGTGGACAAAGGAATTAGTTATATGAAATCAAACAAAGCATAATGTGAACAAAGGGAATAGTTATATGAAATTAGACAAGCAGTATGTGAACAAAGAAATTAGTTATATGAAATCAAACAAAGCATTATGTAAACAAAGGAATTAGTTATATGAAGTTAAACAAAGCATTATGTGAACAAAGGAATTACATTCACAAGGCAACAGCATTAATGACAAAGGCCCAAACACCACCTAATACATCAATGAATTCAAGATAATTAAGAAACACTCCATAATAATGGAATTGATACGAACAATAAATTTCCTGAAACAATGAGATTTCCAATGTTGTTTACCAACAAAGGGTTAGTAAACTTGATGGATCTTTCATAATAATTAAATTAATCTGAGTTCTACCTGAAAAAAAGATTCGAGCGGCACTCAATGTAGCAATGGCTTCGGATTAGCACTCACTAAAAACTTTCGAAAAAGAACTTAATTCTCTCACAACTCAACTGATAATCACATCACCATCTTGGATTCCTTCCTTCATCTTCTTCCCAAACGCATCGCGCAGGTCGATGCAGACACTTCACAGTGCGGTATTATTCTAACCATAGAATTCATTTTGACCATGAACTCTCCTGCGAGGTACGTGAGGGCAGTGGCGTCTCAATATAGGGTGAAATGAGACTACAATTTCTTGTATGAAAGAAAACCTAGGATGTTACAAGCTAACACAATGTCTTCGTCAAAAAATAGGTATGGCTTTATAAATATCATTAGCCGGTTGTAAATATAAATGAAAATATGGAATTTATTCTACAATGCGACTCATGTAATTCAATTCAACTATTCTATTATTGTGAACATGATATTCTTGATAATGAAACATTTTGTTTGATTATTTCAACAATAATGATGAATAATAGAAATACCCAAATAATATTTTCCAATTCCATAGTATTTGGGTGAAGTCATGAAATCATTCTGATTAACAATATCAATTTGAGAGTTTCACTGTTGGGTTCCAATTGATTTTTATTCAGTAGCTCAATCTGTGATTCAAATAAACTATGAAAATCCGGAATTTCACGGGTTGGATGGAAAGGAGTTCTGACTGGGAAAAAGGGAAAATTATTTTCAGCTTTTCTTTAGCAAGATTGAATAATATAAACAATCAATAATTAGTGCTGATATGGATCGAAAAGTTCAACAGAACTTTGAATTTTATGCTGAATTTTTTTATATTTTTTCGTCGATTGAAAAAATTTCTCATATACTATGTATACAATTTTTCAAAGCATGCAACCTACAATTCTTTCAAATATTTATGGAACATTTAAATGGCTGTTGAAAGGAAATCGACTTCATTAATTCAACTTTGGTGTGAGGTAGTTACTGGTTTCTACTTGAGTTAGATACTGTAATCTTGAACTTTTGGTTCAATCTGTTTATGCTGTTTCTTTTATGAGTATTTTACATATGTTTATTACATTAACTACAAAAATGATTGTAGAATTTCAGAATATATTTAAAATGTTAGATCAATCCACCTCTAAACCGTTTTTCGAGCATGACACTGAAATTTGCACCGAAATCACATATAAGTAGGATATACCTTGAAATATTAAATAAAAAAATTTGTGAATATCTTTTTTGTAATTTCTATGTGTTTGTCTTCGCCCGCATCGCGCATGATATGTATAGAAAACAAAGGTATGTAGCTCTACAGAACATTTCTTAGTATGGGAATGACTATCGCCTAAAACATGAGATATTTTCATGTCAATGTTTGATGTGCTTATTTGACTGAATTTGTTATATGTTACTTACAAGAGTTACAATAATTATGTGGTAAGTGTAATCCGTCTTTAAAATTTGATCTTATTAATAAAATTCAATAAATGAATATTTTTTCACTCATTAATATGAAATGAATAAAAAAAGTACGTGGACTTTGAATTGTGTCTTTTCTTCGAATTATCCAACATTGAATATATCAATGTTGTGAGAATGTTTCACTAAAGAATTTTCATTTCAAATTACTTTTCAGAATTACATAGGTGGTTTTTTTTATTTCACCAAAAATAATGAATTACAATGAAGGTTCTGTAGAATGAACATAATTTTCATTATAGCCTGAATAATTCAACAGAAATCAAATTTTCATTGTTCTACTGATACTACGTAATTAACTAACAAAAGATACATGTTTCTGGTCATACTTAATTTCTGTTGCATCTTCTATGCTTATTTGAAATAAAATTTATATTCAAAAATGAGACCCAGGCTTCAGTTATACCAAATTATTTTTCTTTTCTTTTTCTTACCACAAAATTGTTACAACACTTGATATGACATTGTTTGGTGTTTTTGCTTTATATAAATGGAGTGTCCATGATGAGAATGATCCTTCAAATACAAATATCCTTGGTTTGATTCTGATTTTTTTCAGACATGAATTATCAACAGTTTTTGAAATTTCAGACAGACGTGAAACATAAGCTTTGATTAAAAACGAGCCATATTGTGAATAAATTTTAGATTCACGTATTATTCTCCTAGAATTCCTTGATTTCTAGGTAGAAACATACATATAGCAATGCTAATTTGCAAAATAGTTGCAATAAAATAATAATGGTTTTGTCAGTCTTATATGATTTTGAACATTTACTTCAAAAGTGTATAGCACTTCAAAAATAATGAAATTATTCAATGAGCAAATACTGCAATGAACTGTAAAGCTCATAAGTGTGGCCTTAAACTCACAACGTCTACTTGCGGCCCATCTACCAGGTTTCCGTTTTCTCCTGAATAATTGGCAATGGATCTCAATCGTACAGAATATTTAATTGAATTTTTGTTCACATAAAACAATTTGAAAGTACTCACCTTAAAATATGAGATGGGTTGAAATTTAGGAATACTAACGAGACTGTTCCATGTTAATAGTAGTTTCACCTACGATTAATGGAACATCGTATCAATCATTTTTTTAATCAAACGGGTTAATGTATCAGTTCATTCTCCTCGCTCTGATTTTATATTGAATATTTCCAGTTGCTCCTATCTGCTACAGTTTGTCATTATTAATGATATATTATTGACTCAGAAACAAACCGCCGTTTTATAATATCCAATTTTTACTGAAACCCAGATATTTTTGAGAAAGAGGCTGGTATAAATTGGTATTTTGGACTTCTTCCTCTATTCATAATTGAAGTTCTTCTAAACAACGTTTTAGTTCTTTTTCCGCTTTCTGCCTTGAGAAGGAAAACTAACTAAAATATTCAATTTCCAATGGAAGATCGACAGAACTCACAAAATTTGTCACTCCTCTATGATAAATCGAATCTACCTTGAAAACGGAACATACTTCTACGGAAACTTTTGTTAGGTGATAGAAATAGACCAAAAAAATCATTTGATATTGGATTATCACAATATAAAACAAGATATCTTCATCAGATTTGATGAAAGAAAAATATCCTCCTATGGCTATCGTGTCATTTTTTCATGATTGGAGATTAGTATGTGGGCATGAAATAACTCAGTACGAGATACCGGTGTAATCGTATATTTCATTAAAATACAGTATTTTACACTGATTTCATAGTAGGATATCTAAATATCGAGTCAATTATGTTTTCAAATCAAACGAGTTTATGTATCAATTCATTCTCCACGCTCTCTTTTTATATTGAATACTTCGAGTAGAACTGCAATCAGAGAGATCAAAAATGGACACTCCAAACAATTGTTTTATAATGCATGACTGATATTCTAGTTGAGAAAGCGTGTTCTATGTTGAAATTCTTTTATGAGTGATAACAGTCACAAATATTTGAAATGTGTCAAATAAAATCGATAGTTTTGTGGAAAATGCGATTGAATAAGAATAAGTAAAATAGTTGCAAGAACTTTCAGGGAGAAGATATTTAAAATATCAACACTACCTCCATATAGGGAAAATCAATACTATAACAGAAATTATTTTCAAATAGAATATATTGTGTGAAAATTCTATGCCGCAATTGCTGATTTTTGAAAACAATTTTTTTATGCCCTTTAGATTTTGAATACAGGTTCTCAAATATCACACAAACTTACTCGAAGAGGCCCTCCTAAAATATTTCAGTGAAATTATATTTAATAAATATTTTAATATACTTAATCTCATAATTATTTTTTGTTGAACCAAATTTTATTTTACTGACACCTATTATTTCTTGAAAAGTACATTATTCTTATCGTAAACAGTTAGAGAGGTTTCAAATCATCATCAAGAAAGAGAAAATATCTAATTGACAAATTTGAATGTCGCAGTTCATCAAATAATGAACTAAGAATATGAACAAACACTAGTAAAAAAATTTTATCGTCTTTGGTGGGTCGGAGTAATTGCTTGATGGCAACTCATTTTGAATGAATTCAATATATAAATAGATTTATTATTTTTCGTCTGTTTGGTTTCAAAGGGTGTATTACGCTTAATATAAATAGTTTCATGTGAAAAAATCATAATTTACGTTTTTGAATTATTGAAAGAATATTTCCATCTATATCGAACTCATTCCTGCGTTGAAAAATAAATGATGACAGAATTAAATCAAATTGAAAAACGAACAAATAAACGACGTATTATTCAATTGAATTGCACTGCTTTAATTGGATATGTACATTCAAGTTGATGATGAAATATTCTCATGAATTCTATTGCGAGAATTTAATCAAATAATATTTTATTCATTCATATCGAATTGATATGACTTCAGGACGTTGTATGTGAAAACATTCTTCAATTCTTTCAATAACGTGAACTTCCGAAAATGGAAGCGTACCTGGAAAAGTAATTTATCGTCTTATTGTAATTGCTGGTTATCTATGTATTTCGGTGGGTTCAACCATTGAACACTTGCAAACTCAAAATAGAATCTTAAAAATAATATCAATCATGTAGTATGTAATGCATTGAAGTGAAACCAGTGAAAATGTGCTACCGCCGAAGGAGAGTAGCAATTTACTAATTAAACCCATATTTGATATCAATAATACCGCTTAAGGCTGTACATCACCTTCTTTGTGCCTATACTATTTCAATGCTAATTTACTTCAAGAATAACGCATAAACCGTTTGTCGGATTTCAATCAAAATTTGAGTGAGCATTGGCATGAGTATTCCCTAGTGTGTACCTTCCTCCGATTTTTGATATGATGCATAGTTTTTGGCTAATTACACTTTGAAAATTGAAATACTCTTCAGATGCAAATATTTCCTCAAGGGAATATTTTATCGAAAAAAACTCATAGGTAGTCGTTCGGTATTACATTGAACTTTGAAATTAGCTAAATTTTTTTTCTATTTTCTCAATTTTTCGAGTTATTCTCGTTTTTTGGCCTTTAACCTTGAATAAAATTTTTCCATACAGGAAACTAATATTTTATTCATAATTATACTTTGAACAATTTCACCGACTCTCAGCTTGTAGGGAATTTATGTAACTTCACCCTTGTTATTTGGTCTCAATTGACCGGTCTAAATAGAATGAACTCTGTATTTACCATTCTCTTCGAAACCCACAAAAAATCCATAAACACAAATTTACGTTCCGTTTCGATCCTACCCACCGGCGACAGTACCTAGAAAGTTTATTAGGGGTCATAAATACCGTGCAGACCGTCCTATTTCGTACAATGGGCGTGCCTGTTTTCAGTTCCTTGAAATTTTCGCTTGGTGCCATCTAGGAATTCGAGTTTCGCCGCAAGGTGGTGTACAGCCTCAACCCACACACACCTCGACTATTTTAAATAAACCTCAAATTGGTTAGAATTCATGCCGCTTCACATTAAAAATTTTTCTTCGTTAGATCGTATCAATTTTGCTATGGGTGTTACTGACTTCAGCCAACCTCTTCCGAGTACAAAGTTGACCTCAGCGGACAACTACCTATGCTATCTCAGGGTCCCTAATTCTCAGGGGATCCCCAATACGAGGGATCCCTTTAATATTTCGGGATCGGACAACCCTAGTGTTGCAATCTACCAATTGACAGCTCTATCGTAAAGCTTGATATTTTGAGGGTATGCTGAAATAACTGCATTTTGAGAACTCAAAACATCGGTTTGATGAGTCATTCGCCGTATAGTTCTGTCTTGGCTTCTTTTTATTCCCATACGTAAAAGATTGAACGAATATATTCTTTTGAACTTTGGGCTTAAAATATTCAGTTAACAAACAGCAAAGCATATAAATCAGGGGTTAGTGACGGGGTGTTATACAATTCGGCGTATCATATAAAAGCCTAGAGAAAAAACCCCAGTAAAAAAAGTGTGAAAGTACAAAAATAAGCTGAAATATATTTTAGGACTTCTTTCTTCAAGAGTGGTCTTCTGTTGATGCAAACAGAGACTTCTTCAAGTTGCCCACCTGGAATCTGGAAATAAAAAGACAAAAGCAGAAAAAGAACTGAAAAACAAAAATACAAATTTTGAAAGAGATAAAGAAAACACCCTCAAATTAGCCTTTTTGGATTAATTCGATATTGTGAATCAAGGATTTTTCAACATAGCAACCTTAACTGTAAAAGATAAAATGAGAGGTCAACGTTTTTCGTCATCTGAAGACGCGGTTGATGCGTTCAGAATGCATGGTTTGGAGCAAAGAGTAGAAACAAGAGGGTGCACTCTGTCAAATTAGTACTGAAAATTTTGTTCACGTATTTCGAAGCGAAACCACAGAATCGCATAAAAAGATTCCTCCCTTGACTCAAAATCCCATAAGAGCAATGTAAATCGGGGTAACACTAATGAAATCACATTTCGTTATTACGTGCAATAAGTTCCTAGTTCCTGTAGCAGGAATCTAAACAGAAAAGGATTTTAATCGATATGAAGATGATTTTGGAAAAATCATTTTTTATTTATTAGGAAATATGAAAGCACTTTTCTTTCATCACAAGTGTTTCTGAACGATTTACTTCAGGAACCAATACGCAATTTCGTGAGTAGCAATATTTCCACTGTTGATTTGTATGTTGATCATTTGCAATCTATTTTAATTTATTACTAAAATATCTTATAATTTAGAGCTACATCAATTCAACTGAGAAAATTGTAAAAGTTCACACCTTTTAAAATTTTAGGTCATTGCCATACAACTTTGAGGAAGAGTTCAATAACAGAACATTTATTTACTGTGGAATATGTGTGAAGACCAGAGAGAATTCATAAGAAACAAGAGAAATATCATTTGACACAATGGACGGATTAAGAAGTAATGTTACCCACATATAGTTCAACTAATACTGCAGTTTTGTAAACAAACGAATAAGTTTCAAAATCGTATGAGAAGAAGAAATTTTCTTTTAATTGATCTCCTTATATATGGATGAAAATTGTTTGATAAGCATTTCTTAAAAATTTTTAAGTATTTCCTAATACAAGAATGTAAGAATAATGTATAATATATTTTCATCAAAATTTTAATGGAACCATAATATTATGTTCGCAAGTTAGAAGTCCTTTGATTATTGATGACAAACTTCTTACGAAGAAGTTAATTTCTGTCTTATGAATTGTTTCACCAATTTCAAAGTTACACAAGATAAGCTGACGAATAATTGTAATCATAAAAGTTTGTGAATTTTGCTGATCAAATTTTTTACCAATTCCAGACAATAATTTCACTTTCATGTATTGAATGTCTAAATAATGGACTAAAACAAGAGTGCAACAAATAAAAAGGAAATTTTCTTTATAATTCATTTAATATTGTTACATCAAAACTTGAAGAAATTCATTAAAAATTTGTAGTTAAGTTTTCATTTCAGCATTATCAATCTTTGTCATATAATTATCTCAAAGGTTCCATCTTGAGCGTTCTTAGAATATTAATAAAAAGAACAATTTCCTATAAAAATATTCAAGTTCATTATTATTGATTCCTATTCCATCGGTTTGTAGTGGCAGCGGCCATGTTTTGTGATGTTTGCACATTGCAATTCCATCGGTTACCTACCTATATCAAAGCTTTTCGGTCTCTTAAACAGGTTCAAAGTAGGATCAGCCGTTTTATTTAAGTAGCGGCCAGTCATTAAATAAGGTTCGAAGAAATCACTGCAAATCCTGTTTCCTCAGAATTGTCGCATCGCTGCAGGCCAATTTCCATTGCAGGGCTCGTTGAGGGTCATCTGAACTGGGAAATCTAAAGAATCTCACACCCGAAACATTAGTTAACTTCTCTTGGTTTCACTCATTTTATCTACAAACCAGACTTCTCTGAAGAGCTATGAAAAAGCTCAATCCAAATATGAAAACCCGTGCGGAATGAAATTCTAGATTTCCTATACAAAATCAGCGATAACTTTTACTCCATATATCACACTATCATTAAAAATTTTCGAATAGACTGAAAAGAATTCATAGACAAAATATATAAAATATACCATTTAATTCAAAGGTTTTGTTTAAATTAAGGATCTGCTATGATTTTCAGAAATACCCGGTGAATTGTTTCGCGGCTTAAATTCGAATTTGGAGAAGAGAGAGAGATATATCCTTCTCTTATTAGTCGCGCCCCTTTTTTCAACGATAGAATTCTCAAGGTCATTGAATCGTTGACGAGAAAAAGGCCGGAGTACGCCATCTTTGTAAGTTAATCTTTGGTTTGGAGATACCTCAATCAGAGTGGCAAAAGTGCTACAACAATTGGTTCGAACGCATGAAAAAGTTTATAGATCTTAATACGGAATATTTTGAAGAACAGCAAAGCAATATCGATCTTTGATATTTTTTTTTATTCTCTAATCCCGAAATATAAAAGACAACCCTCGAAACACGTCTCACCGACGAATTGGAAAGTTTTCACCGAATATAACACTCACTGGAATGAGAGCCGAATATAATAAAAATGAAATTGTATCCGAAAAGGAATATGAATTCAATAATATTCATTATTCATCTTTCAACGTCGCAATCGATGAAAATGAAAATATTCTTTGAATCTTTAAATAACATAAAAGTAGGGTAAGAAAAATAAAAGTGTACCCGAAAAAATAACATCAAAAATATTCGCCTGCGAGCAATATATAAAATGACCCCAATAAGAATTAAACTGGTATATCACGATTCTCCTTCGATGAAAGCTCGTTCTCAGTGACTTCCATGCAATTCTTACATCTTAATTCATAACATGTTTAACATTCCATTCTGACTTTGGTAGTGTTCAATGGCAAACCAGCCGAAAAACAAACATCGCCATCAACTGAAAATATGAAAATACTTAAAGTAAGCTTTTGTTAAATGCAATCAACATACTAAGTTCAATCGGAACCAAACAAACGAAAAATTGGGGTAAAAAAATACACGGAACGTCCGACATTTTATTTGAGAGGGACAACTTTGGAAGTCCCATTCTAAACAATGTCGTTTCATTATGTAATGTTAGAACACCCACACTCCAAAATTATGAAAATCAAATAAGAGATAAGTGATTCTCCATTTGGAAGATCTTTTTCTCCTGTGTTTAGAAACACCATGTGTTCTCCATTTAATCAGTTAGTCTTCAAGATATATTCTTCGAGATATTTTTTGTGTGGTCATACTGTTGACAATGCAATGTGCATTGATGAAATTTTTACTTATTCCTTATATGAATGTGATAGTCCAATGTTTTGCAATAGACAACAAAACAATTATTGTTCACATCTTTATTCCACAATTGAGGTGAAAGTATTGTTTTAGTTCCCTTTCGTGAACGAATAATACAGTTGATTGAAGAAGAGGTTAAGAGAATTTCTTGGTAATGTAAGAGCCTCACACTACTTAAATATCAAAAACTATCATGTTTTTGAGTAACATGAGAATAATAAGACGAATAAATAATTTGTTGAACTGATTTTATAGAATGCTTAACTGGAAAATCAATGTTGTCAAAATTCTTTTATCAATATTCCAAAACCTGAATTGGCGCAGCTAGAATGCTATGCACTGAATATACACTCTGACAAAAAGTATCCAGAAATTTGAAATATAATGCCAAACTAAAAAACTTCTTCAATATTTATTTAATCTCCTTCAAAATATACTCCTTTTGAAGCGATACACATGTGCCAACATGAAAATATTCTTTATAGGCATTTTCAGGAATGGCCTTCAGCTTCATCTACGAATTTTCTTTCATGCCGTAGGTATATCGAGAAAAGTCAGGTTCTTCGGAGCGGTAATTTTAGTCTGGTTGAAAGAAAGTCTCACGGAACTAGGTCAGACGAATAAGGTGGCTTATGGTATTTATCATGTGTTTGGCCTCACAATCTTTAGTAATCGTGGGTGAATGCAATGTTTGGTCACAAATCCGGCCGTTTAAGGCAAATATTTTTAGGTGAACGCCTCAAAACAGTTAAACAGAAGTCCTTATTGACCGTTTGACCTTGCGGAATGAATTCATGATGAACATACAACGAATATCGCAGAAAACAATTAGAATTGTCTTGATTTTCGAACGAGTTTTGCTAGGTTTTTTCGGTTGTATTCTTAGACCCATGTCTCATCACAAGTTATGATACGTCTCATGACGGTGTGATCAGACTTTGCATGATTCAGCACGTCTGTAGCTACCTGCATCCTGTACTGTTTTAGAAGAAAAATCAACTCTAACGGTACGAATCGAGCCGCGACGCTTTGCGTGCCTAATTGGTTCACCAAAATCAAACGAACGAAAGATGTTGAGATCACGAGCTATCTCTTTAATACTGGCATGACGGTTTTTGACGTTATCTTTTATTAAAGAGATTAACTATCGTCCTGAACGAGCTGAATCTTCGACGATCTCTTGATTATTTTTAGTCTTTGTATCATTCGTACACTTGGGTTTCAATGAAACAGTGTCTCCATATGCCTTTTCCAGCATTCACAATGAGTCAAAATATAAAACTCTGTTCAAAACACAAAATTTTGGACAAATTCTTTGTTCAAAATTTTTTTCTATTTCAACATTCGCGGACTACCTCTAGGGTCGACTGGTTTTAGCAGCTGTCGTAAACATACTAGCTGACAGACCGCTTTTATGTTCTATGAAGTAATTAAGGACAGTTCTGCAACATTCTTTTCAAGAAGGAATTTTCCCGAAATCTTTAAAAATCGCACTGGTCAAACCAACCTCAAAAAAGGTAATGCTAAAGACTCCTACAATTATCGACCAATATGTATGATAACCTCTTTTCTCAAAAATATTTGAGAAGATATTGGTAAATAGGCTGCTGAACTTTCTCAATAAATGCAATGTGTTCACGAATCATCAGCATGGGTATTTGACGTCAAAAAGTACAGAAACAGCTATTTTTGAGTTGACTAGAACAACTTTACAAGCCTTGGAGATGGGGAGGGTGCCCATGGGTCTTTTTGTGGATAGGTCGAAAGCTTTCGACAGTGTAGATCATGAGTTACTGCTTTGGAAACTAGAACTATATAGAGTAAGAAACAACCAACTCCATTTAATACGTACCTACCTGCAAGGCAGGTGTCAGAGGGTGGGTCTAGAGATCGACGCAGGTCATTTCACATCCTCGAATGAAGAACCACATGTAGATGTCCCGCAAGGCAGCATTCTAGGACCGATATTATTCATCATCTATACCAATGAAATACCTAAAGCTGTTCCGGAAGATGAGGTGGACAACCACCCAGTAGATAGCGACCAATCAATTTCAGCACAAACTATAGATCTAGGAGTGATTGTGAGGTGATTATGTATGTAGATGACATTAATTTTCTGATTACCACAACCGACATTTCAACGACATTGAAAATCACTCAAAAGAGTCTTCAGAATATAAACGATTGGTGTCCACATAGTAACCTCCGTATTAACTCGGAAAAATCTGAGTCTGTTGCTTTTGAGACCTCACATGCGAAAATAAACTTACCAGTAACAGTAGATTTTCAGGGTGAATTGATTAATATTACCAAAAAAACCAAATTCTTAGGCATCACCATGGACAGTTGTCTGAACTGGTATGACCAGGTAAACTCACTACAAGGAAAGCTGAACTCGGTACTGTATACACTGCGCGTTTTGGTGCAACAATCAGATCTGGATTTGATGCGGGTCGTGTATTTTGCTAATTTCCAATCAACAATGTCCTACGGGATTATTGTGTGGGGTAACAGTTCTGATGTGCAAAAAATTTTTGTTGTCCAGAAGAGAGCACTAAAAACTATGTTAGGTCTAACATTGAAAACGTCATGTCGTGGCCTGTTCAAAAGCCAGGAAATCCTAACAACTACTGGACTATACATATTTAAATACTGCTTTTCATAAAAAAAGAACAGAAATTATTTTAGTACATACGAAAATACTAACAGCACGAGACTCATTCATCCTTTCATTCCACCAGCTTGTTCCCTCACACTCACTCAGAAAAATGTGGAATATATGTGCATTAAGCTATACAATAGATTACCAAGAAAATTTCAAATTATAAATAATCTCAAGAAATTCAGAATTACAGTACAAATTTTTGACTGATTTAGAACCGTAACACACAGTAACGGAATATCTTACGGCCGATTTTCAGATCTGAGGGTTCTCATCCACCAATTATGGACGATTTTCTTTTCAAATGTGCATTTGATTATGGAAATAAAAGGTATTATTATTATAGAAACTACAAATACTGGAAAAAACACAACGCAGGCAATTTAAATTTGAATTTCCGGATACATTTTTGTCATAGTGTAGTATAAGGTTTTCCGAATAGGATATCAGCCACCTGACCGTTCTTTTTGGAATTTTTGGAATTCAAATGATTGTGACTTTGATGTGAAAAAGTTTCCTTCTCGAATCTAAAATCGACTTATCTCTTACCATACCTGTTTCGTTTTCAATTCAGAATACTACATTGCGCATCATTAGTTCAATCTTATGTGTTAAAAATTTTCTCAGTCAACTGTTCGTTGATGTTTCAGTTTTTTTTTAAGTATTCAAAGGAATACTGAAAAGAATCAAACCTGCTTATGTAGTGAATTAGTAGTGCAGTATTATTTACTGCAGTCGATGAAATTATATTTGATGATATTATGATATAAACAGATATTTGAGAACCTGATAAAAAAACTCTGCAGCTCAAAAAGCACAAGTTTGTCAAAAATAAATTCGAAAATCAGAATACGGCACGTATATGCTACAGCTAAAGTGACGAAGCTGGTTGAAACCATAAACCAACTTCAAAACATGGACTTCAAGTTGAATGCGAACTAATTGAATTGAATTTTATTTCAACAGGTTTTCCGGAAGGTATGTAATATTATTGCGCTTTTTTTCATGAAAATGATCTTTGAACTCTATCTCTGTCTCTACTCTGGCTTTGTAGATTGGAACTTTCTTCATTCTCATTCACTTCTTCGACCTAAACTGCTTGTTTTAGCATCATCCGCGGATTTGTTGAAAAAAAAAGAAACAAACTTTATTGGATTCAATGCCGCCAATTCTGATGAAAAACTGGACATCTGGAGTTGAGTTGTTATGAATCTGGATTCTATCTTCATTTGCTCAATGCTGGGTTGATCGCTTGGTTAACTGGTTTATTGAGCGGTTCTATGACTGGAACTCCATAATAGGAATGTCATCGGTTAATCTGACAAGTTGGTTGAAGTGTGAAACATTGGATCTACGGTCCATGTATAAAAAGAATCGATATTCCAATGTTGCATGATTATGAAATCGTGTTACTAGACAGTTCAATTATATTTCTATCCTCAGTATGAATGATTCTTTTGGAAAATATAAGTTCAACCTTGTCGGTTAAGCCGAACCATTTTTATTTATGTATATCTTCCAATACTTATAAGCTACATTGGTGAAATTTCAGATTGTGTTAGATGGAACTAGAGCGAACCACTTTCTCTCAGAGCACTCCGCTAAACTCAATGAATTTCTTAATGAAAAGGATGGTGTTCTAATCTGATATTCATGTCATGAAATTTATTTTTTTTTCTGAAGCGCACAAGCCATATTTTCTGATATTTCTCATCGGAAGCAATTTCATATTCATAAAAAATTCAATTTAATGGCATACCGAACATAAATCTGATTTTATCGTAAAGAAGTAAAAAAAATTACGATGGAAATGTAACACATACTGGCATCTCCCAGAAATTTTGAAACATGACGTAATAAGCACTCTTTATGGGCAAGTTTTGAGTAAATAATTGAAACATGGATAATAATAAATGATTATACATACAAGTGGCTCTTCTAATTTGAGTTTTTCTATTGGTAGGATAGCCATCGACAAAGAATTTTTTTTTTAATGAGGTCTAACGTTTTTCTCTGAAAAAAAATTACTCTACCTCAACATAACATGAAAATCTATTTGTTGAATGATTGTTTGGGCTATTACCATCATCTATTGTGGATGTAATGATTTCCGACGTTTCGATAGACATCTTCTATCTTTATCAAGGAGAAAAGTAAGAAACCTTTTGAGAATTATCAATTTTCAAAAAGTCAATATGACAGAAGTCATATTGTTAAACAGGAATAACAAAACACCTCTACCCAATATAAATAAAGCTGAACAGAGGGCATTAAAAGATCTTAACTCGGATAGTTCCATAAAGATACTTCCAGCAGACAAAGGAAACGCCACTGTAATTCTAGATGTTGGCTCTTATAATCAAAAAATCAATGAATTATTAGAAGCAGGAAAGTACAAAAAACTAAAAAAGGACCCTACCACCACAGTTAAAAACAAGATATACAAAATCCTTTATAAATATCGAAATGAATTTCCAGATCAATTCATTAGATCAAGACTTACACCTCACTTCAGTAAACCACCACATTTATATGGTCTACCAAAAATACACAAAGCAAATATTCCTCTAAGACCAATTGTGAGTTCAAGAAATTTAGCATGCCACCAATTGGCTAAATTTCTGCTGAAAATTATATCACCATTAAAAAGTAATTCAACATCGATGATAAGAAACACGAAACACTTCATAGAAATAATGAAACATCAAGAAATCATGGAAGAAGACGTTATGGTCAGCTTCGACATCACCAGTTTGTTCACTAATATTCCAACAGATAAAACATTTATCATAGTTAGGAAAAAGCTTGAAGAAGATCAAACTCTTAGTGAAAGAACTACACTAAGCGTGAATGCAATTATGGAAATGCTTTCTATTCGTATTGAAACAACATATTTCCAATTTGAAGAGATCTTTTATCAACAAGAATTTGGAATGGCCACGGGTTCACCCCTATCACCAATTTTAGCTGATTTATATATGGAAATTTTCGAACAGAAGGCATTAGAAAAATATGCACTTAAACCCAAACTGTGGGAAAGATATGTAGATGATACTTTCATTATTTGGCAACATGGAAGAGACACTATAGATGAATTCCTTCAATATCTAAACAATCAAGAGGAATCAATTAAATTCACAATTGAAATCGAGAAAGACAGACAACTTCCATTCTTAGATGTACTCGTACATAAACAAAATGGAATCCCAAGAACCACTGTGTATAAAAAGCCAACGAACACAGGACAATATCTACATTTTGATTCAAACCACCAACTAAACACTAAATTGGGAGTAGCAAAATGTTTATTTGATAGAGCAATAAATATTTGTTGCACTGAAGAAGACCAAAATGAAGAAATAAATAACATCTCGAAAACTCTTAGAAGCAATGGCTACCCCAAAAAGATATTAGAAAAAGCTAAACGAACAAGAGAAAGTCAACCAGAACCAACAGATATAAATCAGACCATTAAAACCGTAATTCCTTATGTAAAAGGTTTGTCGGAGAAAATGAGAAGAATTGGAAATAGATACAACATAACGACTGCATTCAAACCTAAGACACTATCAGAGCTAAACTTACAAAAGTTAAGCCTACTAATGAGACACAAAGGACAAAGAACTGCATATATGAATTACCTTGCGAGTGCGGAAGATCTTACATCGGAGAAACTAAACGCCCTCTGAATGTACGAATAAAAGAACATCAGAAGCTTCTACGAGTACTAGACAGCGACAAATCCAGGTTGGTCCAACATGCTGTAGATGAGAATCATCGTATAAAATGGGATGAAGCATCAATAATATCCAAAGAAGAAAAACTTGCAAGAAGAAAAATCAAAGAAGCAGCATTTATGAAAATAACACCAAATTCCATAAATGCTCCATCTATAGATCTGCCAGAAGTTTGGACGCCGATAGTTCGATCCAACTTAAAAAGATCATCATATCACAGATGAGTATATAACATCGTTCATTTTTCTTTCATGACTTCTGTCATATTGACTTTTTGAAAATTGATAATTCTCAAAAGGTTTCTTACTTTTCTCCTTGATAAAGATAGAAGATGTCTATCTAAACGTCGGAAATCATTACATCCACAATAGATGATGATAATAGCCCAAACAATCATTCTATAGGTATATAGAACACTCAGAACTAGTTCAACGAATAAGAGAATATTTCTAGCTTGTGAAAGAACAAAAATTATTGATTTATAGTAGGTCCCACTATGAGTCAATTTCATTAAGGTAATTTGAAAAACTCATTCTAAACATCATATTATGCATTTCGAAATCAGATTACCAAATCAAATATTGGCGATTGTTCCTTACATGATATATCAATGGGCCAAGTAGATCTATTTAGGAATGGTTGTTCATTCAGACATTACCTCTAAGATGGCTTCTAATCCAGATAAAAAGAAAACAGCTTCAATACAGCTTGTATATGGCCCTACAAATTCAATTAAACTT
>JARTUT010001573.1:0-21734 GCA_030674115.1 Micraspis discolor
CTAAGATGATGTCGAGGGTAAATAACTGAGATATAAATTGAAACGTAAAGAAGCTAGAACTGATCCTTGTGGAAGACTGTTTTTCAATGTCTTGAAATTGCTACTCTTATTGTCAACAAAATCACGAAACCTTCTATCAGATTAGATATTTTCTAATAATCTTACCATTTTCCTACACTTCAGATGAGTATGGAGTTCAAAAATTAATCTGTCTTTCCACACAGTGTCATATGCCGAAGATAAATCAATGAAAGCAGCTCCTGTTTTCAACCTATTATTGAAACCTGATTCTATGAAAGTTATAAGGCTGCGAACCTGATCTGAACAATTTCTATTTTTCTTAAAAATACTTAAATGTAATCTCTTCTTGAGAAGATATGTTTGAGGTTCATTCAAAACAGCATGGTAAATAAAACAAAGACAAAAATTCAGCAGGGATGTTCCTTCCAGCATAAGTCAAATTGTCACAATAGAGTTATTAATCACTGTGACCATTCCTGCTGAACAGCAAGCTATCTTCTTACCCTATCTCCATATCTGGTGGCGACAGAAATCGAATTTACAGAGTCGGATCAAGGAATTTCCTGCTAGAACAAGCACACAAAAAAAACCCAGGGGATTCTTGAGAAATCTTATACAATTCATCTCGCACCTCTTTGTTTAATTATTTCTTTACATTTGTTCGAATACAAAGCTGATTTTTCACAGGCCAAATTAAGACCATTAGTCCAGTAAAGGAAGGGCTGAAATCACTTTTTCTCGGAAAGAGCTGCATTTTTGATATGTTGATTGTTATAACGAGAGAAACATATGGTCAAAAATGCAGGTGTTAAAATTTTCAGGAACATTGAAAAATTCTTGAAAATATAACGAAAAATACGGTTTTTTTGATATTTTCGCGAATTAGAAGGTTTAGTAAGAAAAAGTTTTAAACAAAAGTTGTAGAGCGGAAAATTCTAGTCCAAATGATGTACTTTAAGGTTCTCGAAAGTGATTTTGTATATTGATTATTAAGGTATTTCTCTAATGCGGCGATAACAGTGAATTCGAAATTTGGCGCCTAGTGCAAACCCGAGCGAGCGGTCCTAGACATCTGAAGTTCTAGAACAGGGTAGGATTTAGCACAAGTTGTCTGGAGAGTGTGATTTGAAATTCTTGGTCTATTAGAATGAATAACAGCTCGCTTGGGATATCAATAACATGTAATCATTGGGTTTAAACTCATTAGTTTGAAATCGATATTTAGGTGACGCATTGAAATGAATAATTGCCCCACCAAAATTTCATTTTCTCAAATAACTCGTTGACGGGATTTTGAATACTTACAAGAACAGATTATTATATAGTTAGTTATGGGGGGAAAACTTTCTCAACAATAATACTTTCATAAAAAAATTTAAAGAGAAATATAGTAACGTCATTATCATCGAACAACATAGTGGGTAGCAACCGATTTTCTTTTACAAATCTCCCAATATAATGGAGGTTAGTAAATATTGGCTTTTAATCCCGATTATCTCAGTAATTATCAAAAAAATTTAATTTTACGGATAGCTGGTCAAATCATTGGAGCTGATATAAAAAAAAAACAAGATTATAACTATGAAATTTATCCCCTCTCAAGTAAATTCTTGGATAGCACTATATCTGAAATTCCGGAAAGAACTCCCCTATTCCATTTACTAGATTCAAAATGTAGTGCAAGTAAAGATGTGAAACGTGATACAATAGCACATTCCATAATTTCCATTGTTCGTTCAAGAATATTCATTTCCAAATTTCAGTTAGCTGTAGGAACTTATGTCTACAGGAAAACATGTTCTCGGTTGATAATGGACAAGACAGTAAATTAGGAGTATCGGCTTCATACCACAATATTCAATTATATGAAGCTTCCGTTATTAGGCAACCTGCAAAATTAACGCATCCAAACTCTTTCATTCAATTCGTTTTTGATAACATATATCACAATGTAAATACGTCGGATGGTCATGAAACATTTCACTGTTTGGGGGGTATTAAAGTCATTACACCAGAATAGGATGTTGAATATGAAGGAGGTTCCAAAAGGCTGATGGAAATGCCACCTGCTTCTATTTTTGCTTCCCATAAGAAGATATAATTGATACCATTCAGTTACACGAATCCTGATGAATTGAAGAGTGTAGAGTTCGTTGATAAATCAAAACTTCATATAAAAGTACAACCTGAAGTTCCAAAATCATATGTTGCGTATTTATGTGCGAAATCTCTCGAAATAGAAAATATTCCAACATGGCAGGGTTTTCATAAAATTTTATCACGAGACGTTACATATATGATGTCGCATGTTAATTGTCTCCCATTCATTAATGCACCACCATCCAGTTTAACCACATTACACACAACTTTGCTCTATGCAGTTGAAGAAACGAAGAGAAATAAAAGTAGAACAACTTTTGTAACATTCGATCAGCATCCTTATTTCAAAGCTAACTCTATCATTGTGCAGTAGTGCAATCCTGAATTTAGGAATATTGCTGTGAGATTAGGAGGGTTCCATTTATTGATGTCATATATGGGCGCCATTGGCTTTATCATGGATGGGAGTGGTTTGAAAGATCTTTGGGCTACTTCATATGCTGCAAAATCAGTGAAGAAAATGTCTGAAGGGCTTTCAGCAGAGCTCACATATTAACTTTCACTGCTATAGGAATTCATATTTTGAAAACAAGCAATACAACTCCGACTGATATAATTGAGAAACAAGTGAAAATGATGTTCGAAAAATGGAAGGAAAATTCTCCTTCTTTGGGCGATTGTAATATTGGCCCAATGATAGTATGTTCAACTTGGAAATTCGAGGAAACACTTCAATATTTGAAGATCGTGATTATTTTACTCCAGTTTGTCGAAGCAGAACGTATTGGAGATTGGGATTTGCACTTAAGCAGTGTCATGAAACTGTTAGCAGTTAGTGCTCATTGGTACTTACAGGATATGGTGCATTTGGAAACAACGATGGATACATTAGAATTCGACAGGTTCACAAAAGAAGGATATTTCACTATTCTTAGGACATACAAAGCTTGGAGTGGTGTCTGGAGTGATATGTGTATAGAACAAACACTAAATAGATTTTTCGGTACCCATTTAAGGCATGGTAGAGGAGTCACACCCAGTGTTGTTGCGCGTTATCTTCTGGGGATGCCATCGGCATTTGACATCATGGAATGTTTGGAGGAATAGGCTGATTTGAGAACAGCGAATAGTGAACAGCACGTGAATTTATCTGAAAGTCGTATGAAGAGAGATAAAGAAGACATAGAAAAAATTGTATTCTGGCTAAAATGCCATAATCCTTTTGAGAAAAGAGATTGTCTGATGTCTCTTTCTACAGGTGTTATTGGTAGCGACTATATTAACTGTCATATTGCATTTCAAGGACGCAAAGGAATGGAAGCAATCGTTGGAAAAAATTTGTGAAATATGACTTTGTCATCAAAATTTAACGTTGAGAATTTATGCGATAGCCAGAATAAAATTCGTATTCCTGGAGGTACATCTTCTATAGACTCATCTGCATTGTTGCAGAGAATGGATAAAAAAAAAAAGAGGCAATTTCTTACGAATTGTCGCCATATCCACTATCTCCCTTCGACGAATATGGATTAATAAGAAAAACTGTTAACTCTGACCTCTATAAATTATTCTCAACGCATCTTCAATTACAATCCTTGCTTACTGGTATGATATATGTTATAGATGGTGAATGGTTATTACACCAAGTTGTATGGCCTCACAGTAAGAGATTCGTAGATGTGTTAGAAATATATAAATAGTCCACATTGAAAAAATTGGGACAGAATTGTAAAATTGTATTTAGATGTTATTGGGATGAAATCGTCGGAATAATATCGTATGAACGATTCCGCCGAAAAGAAAAAGTTGTTCCCTCTGATGTACAAATTGATGAAGACAAAATAGTAACAATGACACAAAAAAAAAATTGTCAAATATTGGGAATAAATATACATTTATCAAAATACAGTCCAATTTTCTACGAAAACATATTGTGGAAGTAAATGTAGCAGAAAAAGATGCTGACGTAGATATAGTAATGGCAGCCATCTCTCTGAAAGAGAACATTCCAGAATCGGTTGCTGTGATTGGCAGTGACGTAGATCTCTAACACCAGATCACAGCAATAGATCACGGAAAAAATAGTGAGATATCTGTACAACACAAGTGGGGAAAATTTTAGGATCGGTGAACTGAGATATAAAATATTCACAACCCCAGTTTTAGGAAACAGGAAAACATCACCCCTAGTAATGCTTCCTCCAACAGAGTTAGCATTGATTAAACACACCAGACGAGTTTATTATCAAATTCAGGTTTGGCTAGGACGACCGTCGTTGAAACCTGAACATTGGGATTGGCATAGATCACATTGTATGCTACTTCCTAAAATGATGACAAAAGCAGTAGCTCCACAGGAATTATTGAATAATGTGATCGAATTCATTCACACCCTAGTTTTATTAGTTTCAAAAATTTCAGAAATTCACGCTTATTCCTGTTTTTATTTATTCACTCTCTTCATTCATATCTCTGACCTGATAAACAGAATATAAATGAACTCTGATGTCGATGAAGACGAATGGGATCTAGATGACGGTGAGGGAGATGATATTGATGCATTTAATTGAAGAATTATTAGTAAAAATGAAAAAACAGTTTTTCCTGATATTATTCAATGCAGAAACTTTAATTATTATTCATTAATGCCATGGCTCTTCAAATAAATACTACAGTTTTTTAATTAAACTCTTTTATCCCATTACTATGAATAAATTTCTTTCTTTCGAAGAATTACTATTACTATCACAAATATACCTACCTACGTCTGAATTATTATTCGTATATCGTATGCATCTTAAGGAAATTCAGCTAGGAATATGTTCATAATTGCGGCTGAAAACTATTTTAGTTTTTGAATTAATAAAATTTCAATTTCAATTTCGTCAAATTACAAAATTTCCTTTTTATAATTCATCCAATTTTTGACTTTTCTATTTTTCATATTACTTCTAGCCTCCATTGAAGAATCTATATCGCCTTCGCTAGCACATCAGATTAGAAAACCGAACATCATTTTACCCAAAGTGTCCGTTTCCAAACAACTCAACATTATATGATAGGGTTCCATGTAATAAAAGCAATACAATAACAAAACGAGTAGAGTCCAACTCTGGCGAATATCTTCCAGATGTTTGGTTCGGCCTTAACAGGTAGTCATTTCATCGAGCGCCAAATTTAAGAATCGTTGGTATTGCGCTACTAAAGAAATACGCTGTTTATCAGTATACAAATTCACTTTCGAGAACGCTAATTACATAATTTGGACTAGAATTTTCCGCTCTACAACTTTTGTTTAAAACATTTTCTTACTAAACCTTTTAATTCGCGAAAATATCAGAAAAACCGCATTTTTCTCTATATTTTCAAGAATTTTTCAATGTTCCTGAAAATTTTGACACCTGCATTTTTGACCATATGCTTCTTTCATTATAACAATCAACATATCAAAAATGCAGCTCTTTCCGAGAAAAAGTGATTTCAGCCCTTCCTTTACTGGACTACATATGGCTATTATATGTTGAAGAATTCTCAAGAATTTCTCAATAAAATATTAGTACCTGAAAATCACAACTCGAAGGGAAGTATAAAGCTGTCTGCGATAACTGAGGTTGACTTTCAGTTAGATGCTAATAAACCACATATAATATGTATTATTGTATAATAACTAATATTTTACCTAAATTAAAATTGTTGAATTTTCAATATCAACCCAACTCAATGTCAAGAATCCCCAATTACAACCCTGTACATTCTCCTCATCCACGTTCTGCTTCCTCGCTGATGACTAAACTGCATTAACATGCTTCCCTACACAATGCTGAGCTCGTCATTACATGTTATGAAAGCCAGCATTAAAACGTATTACCCCCCCAACGGGGGGTATCTGGGACTCCGAGGGGATGAGCGACGTTTATCATAAAACGTTTGGAACGTCGAATAAATCTAATAACAGGTTTGTTCGAATCCGCTGATGTGTTTTAACCATTAACGTATTCACGCGACAGATATTTGTTATAGATATTTCTATTGGTTTTATTCGGTTGGCATGTCGTTGAAAATTATTAGGAAGTTTATTTCCTGTCTCTATAAGGAAGGCTAATGATGTCTGTCAAGTTGGCCCAGTATTTTTTTTTGTTCACGGAAAAATTTATTTTTGTTGTGTAGTGTGTTTTTTTCTATATTCTTTGTAGTTTACTAGATTTTCCCTAAATGGGCCAGCCAAGTACTGGGTTTCCGAATAAACTGGAAATTTGGAAAAAAGTTATAACATCCTTTTGTTTTTTTTTCTGCGGAATTTGTACCATACATTTGTTATGACTTGTGATGATAATAGTTTCACGAAAATCTTCTATTTTCCTTTCCAAAACATTAGTAGATTGGTTGATGAGTAGTTTGTATTTCAACGTGAAAACCCCTGATCTATATGCTTTATTATTTGCTAACTAAATATTGTAAGCCAAAAGTTCAAAAGAATATATATATATATAAATATATATTTCTTTGTTTAAAATTTCTTGGGTGTATAGCACTTATTTTACAAATAATGGTAATTGTTAAATTATTATTTTATTCATTTTATTTTTCCAACATATGTTTCGGCGTATCTACGCCTTTTTCAAGAAATATAATACAGTCGACAATTTCTTCTTCCAAAACGTCCGTCAAGATATTATTTTCACCTATAAATCAAACTTTAAAAGATCTTCAAATATTAAATATTTTCGTCAGCCACGAATGAAATAATCATCGTCACATTAAAAATAGGAAAACATTACATCCACAATAGATGATGGTAATAGCCCAAACAATCATTCAACACGAGCTCCATCATCAACAATATCTCGTCATCAATTACCATTATTGGGTGCTATACACCCAAGAAATTTTAAACAAAAAAATTTATACCAAAGCACAAGAAATTCTAACAAAAAATATAAATATATATATACCATAGATGTTCATAATGTAAATTTTTCAGGAACCAGCAATATGAAGAACTTGGAGTACCAGCCAAAAAAGGAGAACCAGCGGATGATCTCAGTAGTCCAGAAAGTATTAAGTCCCACGAAAGACCTCCATTAAGAAAAGTAGATCAGTACGTGAGAGCAGAATGTCCGTGCTTATCCAAAAGAGCCACAGTGGCCATTTTAAGTTGTGCAGGATTCATTATTATGTTTGGGATGAGAACCTCAATGGGCATTGTGAAACTTCAATTCGAGGTGAGACGCCCAAAGCTTTGGTATCGGTGGTTTATAATTTATAATGATCATATCGAAATAATAATAATATTATACTTTATTTCAGGTAAAGTGTATACATGTATCATAGTATAATAAAGACGATCATTATGGTACAAGTCGTAAATGTTATCGGGCGAGGCGTAGCCGAGTTTATGATTCGTATTACATACAAAATTTTATCTGATGGCATTTATATCAACACATTTACGAAAAATTAAAAACTGCATTTTCGACATGTCACAATGACAACTATTTTTAAAGGAGTAAGTATTGTGTAGTTTCAAATATTAGTAGGTGAGTGAGCTGTGCTTTGCCATTTCCTTGATAACGTCATCAGGTTGTAACGGCAATATTTATTTATCGCTGTCAAACTCAATAATTATTGTCAGGTAGAATTTGATATAATTCAAAAAATGAATGATACTGAAGCTGATAGTTTACCTTGTGATTTGGAAGAAATGTCGAGAAATATCGTGGACTCCCTTTTGCCGGAAAAATCACGGAGTGTATATGAAGTGGTGTTTAATCGGTACGAAGAATGGTGTACTGCTAAAAAAATCAAGAAAAAGTATTGTTGGCTTACTTTGAATACTTATCTAAGAAAAGAAAACCATCTTCTCTTTGGTCGTATTATTCGATGATAAGAAGTATTTTATCAACAAGAAAAAACGTCGATATTAGTGAGTACTTATAGCTGGTTTCTTTACTAAAACGTAAATCAGAAGGTTACAGAGCTAAAAAATCCAAAATTTTTACTTAACAAGATGTTACAAAGTTTTTAACGGAAGCATCAGATGATACATACTTATTTAATAAAGTTGCCATGATAATTGGACTAAGTGGAGCATGCAGAAGAGAGGAATTGACAAATATGCTTGTTGAAAATGTAATAGATGAAGGACCCGTTTTTAGAATTACATTACCGAATACAAAAACAAAGGTAATGCGAGAATTTTTTGTAACTTCGGGAAATATCCCAGGATTGAATATGGTAGAACTTGTCAGACAATATGTGAAAATACGACCTTGCAACACAAACCATCTACGTTTTTTGTCACTTATAGAAATAAGAAATGCACAAAACAACTCGTTGGAATACATGCCTGTAGTAAAATGCCAAAATTTATTGCCACTTTCTTGAATTTACCTCGCCCTGAAGAATATACCAGACATTGTTTTCGGCGATCGTCTGCTTCATTTTTGGATGATTCTGGAGCTGATCTGTGTACCGTGAAACGCCATGGCGGATGGAAAAGCAATACTGTCGCTGAAGGTTACAACGAAAATTCGAAAGAGCAAAAGAAAAAAATATCAAAGCAATTTTTGGTGCCAACAACTAAACAGGATTACAAGTTTGCCAACAATCATCAACTACTGATGTAAAAACTGTAGAATCCATTGAAATTAATATTACAAATTGTAGTAATTGTTCTTTTACCATTTATAATAAATAGTTTTGTACATAGTTATGCATTTTAAATAAACTTTTTTGATCAAACCATTACATGTTTTCCTTATAGAATTTCATTATGGTACTTAGTACCGTAATGAATCCATTATTGTACTTAGTCCCATAATGAATTCATTATGGTACTTAATCCCATAATGAGCTTCCTTATTTCATCAAAATTGAGTGACATAACGTTGTCATTATGGCATGCCATCAGATAAACAATTTTACTCTCATTATATTCTGTAGGTTAGCATCTCTTCTACAGTATATGGTTCAATGTTAAGTAGCAGCTTGAAAATGAATTTCTTGTATTGTTGTAGGGTACATTCTCATCCCAACTTATGTGCTATCTTCTTATAATATCGAATGCATCTTTATGCAGGTATTTTTTCGGTGTGGTTAAGTCTGTGCTGCAGGAATTTTATTGCTGTTGTTCTTGTATTATAATTATTTCGTGTTTTCTCTTCAAAGTAATGCATATTTTCAAAAGTGAAAATCTAGCATTCTTGAATATGTATAGCTGCTGCGGTTAATAAATCATTCTTTTTATATATTCCTCTACACGACTCCATTCTCATCATCTTCCAGATTATACGTATTGCCCTCTTTTGCATCTTCAGGACTCTGTCCAAGTTATGTGAGCTACCATAGAACACGATGCCATACCTCATCTTCGATTCCAATACTGCTTGGTAAATGGTTTTCATTGACATAGAGCCCAGGTATTTACTGAGTACCCCAAGTGAGTAGAACTCAATTGTACACAAAGGTTGGTGATGTGTTCACTCCAATCAAGAGTTTACACCAGTTTGAGACCCAGGCAATTACACCTTATCAGACTCAGAGAGGAGTTGCAAAGTTGAATATTTGCTGGTGTTTAAAAACCTGAATGCATTTGTTTTTCAGCATTCATTCATAAACCATTTGCTTCAAACCATTCGTCTGCTTGCAGAAGAGTTGATTTTACCAGTTTACACGTTTCTGGGAATGTCTTGGCCATGACTGTGAAGTTTATGTCATCTGGGTAATTCAACATTTTGATACTTGTTTCATCAAATATGATAAATATAGATTATTTAAAAATATGATGAATATGATGGGACCTAAAATACTTTCCTGTGGTAATCCTAGTTCTGTGAATTCTGCTTGCGATATCATTTGGTTTTCATTCTGAGGGATCATTACTCTTCGTCTACGGTTGGTTAGGATTTAAACCAACTCAGTTCTTTTTCCTTCATTCCATAGGCTTGTAATTTTTGTAGGATGAGATCATGGGACAGTGTATCGAATGCCTTCGATAGGTTCAACATCAACCCAACCGTCACATTTGAATCTTCCAGAGCGTCTAAGATTCCCAAGAGTCCTGGTTGAGACTGAGTTAGAACATTTAAAAATAAGGTGACAAGTTCCCATAAATTTTTTACCTAGTGCCCCCCCCCCTAAGGAGGTACGACCTCGTAAATGACGCCACTGGTAATCAATGTAATTAAATGAAAATTCAAAACGATAAACAGTAGTAAAGACCTCTTGAGAAACTGCCCTTAAAACATAATTAACTTATTTAGTTTATCAGGGGCGGACTAAGTTGTACATTTTATTGCTTACATTTTCAACACCCTGTATAATAAGGAGTTAAAAAAAATTAATTTGAACTCTTCGAACATTAAGATGAAGAAAAAGTACTATTGTTTATGGTTGATAAATTAAGCGTTTTCGAGAAAAAAATTTAAAGAATTAATGTTTTTATCAAAGAGAAAGCATGATTTCTAATCAAAGTTTGATACGAAAGACATTCGAGGAACCAGGGCCGGATTAACCATGTGGGGGGCCCCTAGGCAGTGCAATTTTCGGGGCCCCTTTTCAACCATCCTCAGATTTTATCAAGTTGATTAGTGGATAGGAGTAACATACATACCTTATATACAGGGTATCCCACTGGGAGAGCTTTCAATTTTTTCAAATGGAAACAGTAGTTTTTTCATTCAAATAAAGATTTGCAAGGAAGAAATAAATGGAATATTATAAGAATTCTCTATATCTAAAATGCACCATTTTCAAATTATTCAGGAATAACTGTTAGCTACGAGCTTAATAAAACCGTGAATAACTCGAAAACGGTTGAAGATGGCTATAGGGAATGATGTATAACATGAATGTGGAATTCGAAGATATATCCGAAAAAGTCGTAATATACAGGGTGTTCCATTATAAATAAGAAAATTGATACCATTTCCGGTGCTACCGGAAGTCTCTGAAATTTAAAAATAAAGATAGGTATCATGAATGAAGGTCTTATTGACTCATATCTTCACACAAAATTTGGAAGTATTCGAATTAATGTTATATCCATAAATTTCTGATGGGCATTCCCGGTGGAACACCCTGTATACATCAGTATTATCATATCGCTGATTCTCTGATTTCTTACTCACATAAATTATATGTTTCGACTATCAGAAAAGTTTTCAATGGATGGGTTATAAGATATGATTAAGGTTTTTATTCGTGTAGTGTATATGATGTCATATGGATACAGACATACAGTGAAGAAAAAAAAGACAGCACTATCTAATTTCAACTTTAATCAAGAGAATATAGTTTCCACTTTGGCGTTTTCACTTTAACTCTTATGTTATTAAATAAAAAAAAATAATAAGGAGATAGATAATTGTTTCATTGATTGTGATTTATGATCAATTTTGAAATCAACTCTTCTAACTTTTTAGGATACAAAATCATTCACCACATCTTGAAAATTGATCTTTTCCAATATATCATTTTCGATCGCCATTATCGATAAAGAATTCAAACTCTTCTGGGTCACTGATGAACGAATACAATTTTGTATTAATTTAAATTTTGAGAAGTTCCGTTCCCCTGTTGCATTTGATATCATCAAACTTCTATATATTTGTAATGCTATCATTACGTTAGGGAAAGTTGATTGAACCATATTATCAAAAATTAATTTGTACGATTCTTCGGCAGGCATAATTTTATCGTTTTCCGTACTCCCAGCATCGTTTACTTGCAATACGAAATATTTGAATTGCACCATCTCGTTCTTAAGCTCGGGCTCAATGTAATCGGAATAGTATTCCCAGAATTTTTTAGAAGCACTTTTGATTTCTTCGTCGGTTCTTTTCAAGTAAGAAATCCGAACAGACAATCAATACCTCTATAAGATTCTATCCGAAGCATCAATTCTGAAAAAAGCATATCTACTACAGGTAAATATGTTTCCAACTTAAACTTATCTTTTCCTCTGTTCCCAATTTCTTCTGCTGATCCTTCATCCTGATGCCTCTTTCTTTCTCGAAAACGCTGATTTTCATCACTATATTCGGTATCGGTATCATTTGCCTTCATCTTATAATCATCAAATAATTCTATTTGTGTTTGCAATAAATCCAAGAGGGATTTTAAGAGACCAATTGCAGTTCGAAGCTCAATTCTAGGTTTTTGTAAAGACATACTGACACCATTGATTCTATCCAATATGGTAGCCCAAAATACTGTCATTAATGCATGTTCCTTTCTATCAGAACACTTTATTAGATATCGAGCTTCGTGAATCCTTTGTGCTGGTTGAGTCTTATCATCAACAATAGATTGCAAAGCTTTCTGAAAATTTTTATAACCTTCTGACAAAGCCTTAGTTACATCCGCTCTTGCGCACCACCTTGTGTCAGACACTTTCTTCATCACTAGACCCTTTCCAATATGTTTCAGCATAACTGACCAGCGATGAGTTGACGCCGAAAAAAAGTTATGTAGTGCTTGTACAAATTCCAAAAATTAAATTGCTCCAATGCAGACCTCCACAGCACGTACTTCAACCAAATTCAGTGAGTGCGCTGCACATGGAACATAATGAGCGAGATTATTTATTTTTGGCGCTCTTGTTCACCCGAACAGAGTGCCTATCATTTTGCCCGAATGTCTGTAATTTTGGAATATCGAGCCGAAAATGGTCTCAATTGATTGGGTTCGACTCCCTGATGAAGAATTCGTGGCGAAAGTTGAGTCTGTCCGGCCGGCCGTCCGGCCGGCCGGCCGTATCCTCTCTGGCATCCAAAAGAATTCAGCTAGAGTTTTCATATTTTCAGAATAGGTTAATTGTCCAAATATCTCGGTCAAGTTCGTTATTGGTCCAAATCCGTCAGATGGTTTAGTAGTTATGAGCATCTGAAATTTTGTTTCCTCAATAACTACTAGAATATCCATCCGATCAAGTTGATACTTGGAATGTTATTGAGGGAGGCTGAAGCGAAACGGCTTGCAAAATTTCGCAGAAATTGTCACGCTAGAAAATTTTTAAAAAATTCCCAAAAAAAAAATTTTCAATACTCAATATCTCCTAAGACTTCATTAAGATTTGAATAAAAATCCGTATATATATTGAGGTTACCGATATCTTACTCCTTCTCAAATTTCATTGTCGTAGCTTTCCCCCTTCTGAAGATATGATCATTTTTTTCATTTACTCAAGAGAAAATAGAAATGTCATGAAGTCCGAGCTTTGTCATTGAAAGATTTGCCATCACAGATCGATATTCGTTTGACAACTTGCGGACCTAGATATCAGTGTCAGTTGGCGTAATATCAATCAAAATTTTCATAGAATTCATAGAGGTAGAATTCGATGTCGATGACGTTGTCAAAATTCAGAAAAGCACAGACGTAATATTAATCAAAAAATTTTTTATCATAGAGAAAGAATTTGATGGCGTTGTCAAAACTCAGAAGAGCAATGACGTATGTTTTTAGGAGAAGCATAGAACAAAATTTGGTGAAAATTATGAGTAGTTATTTTCAAATTGAGATAAAGGTTTGTTTATTCATTAGGCTTTCATATTTACATCACATTGTCCCATAGTACGGAAAAAGACTATTGTTCACCCGATCAGAGAGCTTATAGATTTGTTAAGGTTTGAATATTTACTCGCAAGTAGGTCAACAAGAGCGCCAAAGCAATCTGACCTCACGTCAGTGCTTACTAAATTTTTTTTAATATGAGCCTGTAGACCATTGTAACAACCAGACATATTTGACGCATTGTCATAAGTTTGTCCTCTCGCATTTCTTATGTCAATGTTATGTTGATCTAACAAATGTAAATTTGCTGAGGCTAATTCTTCCCCTTTGTGGCTAGTTATTGGAATAAATGTCAAAAAACGTTCTGCAACTTCTCCATTTGACGAGACGTATCTCAGCCCTACAGTCAGCTGATTAGTATGAGACATGCCTGGGGTTGAATCAACGCTTATTGGCTTCTTTGATTTCATTAATAATGAAATTCAAAACCTTTTTTCCCAATATTTCAATTAGTTCCTCGCAAATCGTTGAAGACAATTATGACTTTCTTCCTTTTCCAACATTACCATGTTTTGCTAAATGCGAACTAAGAAATGGATCGTACTGCGCGAGTAATTCTAAAATTCCCGAATAGTTGCCATTATGTTGAGAACCAAGAATTTCATCATCACCTCGAAATGATAATCCACGAGATGATGAGAATTTGATCACCGAACTCTTTGCAAAAACTTTATTCCAATATTCTTTTTCTTTGTTGTATGCCATTTCCAAAGAGGAGTCAATTCGGCCGCTAATACGTCGTCTACTAATCAGTATACGAAAACATTCTTTGTGTGCTTCATTATCCTCATGTGACTAAAGTATTTGTGACGCATTTTGCCAATCACAAAATCCAGTCCGAAACTGTGATTGGGCTCGATCTTCACCAAAAAAGAACACATGGAAAGCAGTACACTTTTCCGGAATGTATTTCCATTTCCCTTGCTGGTGTGGGGGCCCCAGCTGACGCGGGGCCCCTAGGCAGTCGCCTACTCTGCCTAAAGGTTAATCCGGCACTGCAAGGAACAAAAACGTTTTAGTTCAGGTTATTTACTCCGACAAAATTACTAGATTTAAAAAAATGCATTCTTGTCTGATCCAAGAAGAAAATTGGATAAACTGGTTGAATAAAAATATACAGATAAGGAGAAAAACATTCAGTTTTCTGACAAACATCCAATGGAAGATAACGAAAGTAATTTAATTCTCTTTCAGAATAAAACTAAGGTATGGGGTGAAGATACAGCATCAGCTATCGAATCAGCTATATTCTGGGGATATTTCATCACACAAATACCTGGAGGTCTCATAGCAGCTGCATATCCAGCCAACAAATTATTTGGTTTCGCCATTGGAACCTCATCACTTCTTAATTTCTTCATTCCCTTCACATACAAACACCCTCCATTCATCATAACACTAAAAGTTCTACAAGGTTTAGTTGAGGTAAGAGCAGTTGTAGACTTACGAGGTATTGTTTGAGGGCTGCTTAAGAAGTAAGGTTACCATAGTGAATTACTTACGAGCTCGAACTGCTAAGCGGATTTTGGATTGTGTGAAATTCATATCAAAATCAGAATGAATTCAACCAAGACAGGGTTCCATTTGAGCTCGCTTGAAAGTTTATGCAGATGTTGTGAGGGTTGCCTTTTATATTTCGGGATAGGACAACCCTTAGACTATATAAGAATAGACCCCTAAAATTGTTAATAAAAACTTTTTCTCCAATTTGCATTCAAAACATTGTATAAAATTTTATATTTTGAATTGAAACTGTCTTATCGGATATATTAGCAAGAAGTAAAAGAAAAACTTTTATTGATTCTGCTATTTTATGTCAGAGACCACAGATGGAAAGAAATTCAGATGAAAGTCAAGATAACGCTGTTTCATTCTCTGCTTGATAATTTGAAGGTCACATGTTCTAAAAGACACACGTTGATACCTCTGGATTTAAAATGAATACGCAAATTGAAGAAAATTTGTGAGAGTCAGTATTAGGTTTTTCATATTTTTTATTGTTCATTACTTTTCATCGCACTAAAAATGGTACGTAAGTGTGAAAGTTGTAGTAAAGACTTTAATCCGAATTTATCGTTCCATAGATAAGTGTATTGTTAGAACCGAAGTATTTAGTTATTTACATGTTCAGTAGTGTAGAAAGTTTTAATAGGGAAGTTTTCAATGAGATTATTATAAGATAAAATGAGGTTTTCTTGAATTAAGGTTCCCAGATGACGATGGAAAAAGAAAAATGTGGGATTCGCTGTTGGCATGTTCAAGTATTTGCCCAAAGAAAGCAATTTTCATTTGTTCAGATCATTTTAACCCTGAAGATATTGTGACCCGAGTAAATGGAAAAAGATTTTATGCGTTGTTGCCGGGTGAGGTTTCACAAGAGACTTTCAATGAGGTTAAGACTTTCAATGAGGATGTCAAATCAATTCAACATTTTACAAAGGAATGCTTTGTCTATCTTACATAGTCTAAGGGAGAACCCTAGTAACTTGAAAGATTCATCTCCAAATAATGGAATTAAATCGTGAACATTTTCGTGCGATTATTTTTTACAACTTTCAACGTGGATTAACTCAACAACAGTGTATCGATGAACTTGATTCAATTTTTGACAATGAACCTCCATCAAAGACCAGCGTTTATCGATGGTATGGTGAATTCAACCGAGGTCGTAGTTCGTGAAGGTCGTCGAAAATCTGTTCCGAAAACCATTGGTGCTGTGCGTCAACTGCTATTGCAAGATCGTCACGTGACCTATCGTGAGATTGAAACAACCTTATGCATTAGTGGGACCAGCATACATTCAACATTGCATGAACATTTGACCGTCAAAAAAATTGTTCGCGTTGGATCCAACACAATTTGTCAATCGCTCAAAAAAATACTTGTGTCGATTGGTCGAAATAAATGCTCCAAAAATACGATCGCTGTGAATCGAAGCACGTCTATAACATCGTGACAGGTGATGAATACTGTATTTACGCGTATGAGCACGAAAGTAAACAGCAGTCGACTGTATACCTCAATCAGAGTAGCAAAAGTGATTCGATAATTGGTTGAAACGCATACGAAAGTGTATAGATCTTATTGGGTAATATTTGGAAAAAAAATAAACCGATTTTCGATGATTAATATCTGTTTTTGTTCTCTAATCCCGAAATACAAAAGGCAACCTTAGTATTATATAAATTTAAGCTTATGGACAAATCACATTGTTGAAATACCCATAGATTCTTCTTTCCCTTTCTTCACTAGGGTGTGACGTATCCAGCATGCCATGGTATCATGAGGTACTGGGCCCCACCGTTAGAACGTTCCAAATTAGCCACTTTAGCCTTTTCTGGTTGTTATGGAGGTGTTATGTTCGCCATGTTGATTTGCGGCGTCCTTGTAGACTATTTTGGACCCATGTCGCCGTTTTACTTTTATAGTGTTATTGGTATGATTTGGTATATAGCGTGGATATGGTTGGTGTTTGAAAAACCAGCATTACATCCTTGTATAGAAACAAAAGAAATGCTGTACATAGAAAATTCATTAGGTAAGTTATAATTTCGTAGTTATTTCGAACAATAATTATTTGTTGTTTATATTTTTCATAGGTAAAAATACTGAAACGTACGTAGCGCCAACATTACAGAATACACCTTGGGGCACCTTTTTCAAGTCCATGCCGTGCTATGCAATTTTTGTCGCCAATTTTTGTCGTTCTTGGAATTTCTACCTCCTTGTCCTCAATCAACCAATTTACTTCTCGGACACCTACCACGAATCTATAGAAAAAGTGAGTATTCTATCTGTAATTGAATATGTCCACTCACATAGTCGAATTTCGTCTGCATGCCATCAACCTTAAATCTATATATGAAATGTTGGCTCTTCACAGAATACAATCCTTGGAGCCCTCCCACACTTCCTGATGACCATTATAGTCCCAAGTGGTGGGATCCTGGCTGACAGGATAAGAAGGAAAGGCATTCTGACGACCACACAAGTGAGGAAGCTTTTCAATTGTGGTGGCTTTGGTATGGAAGCAACGTTCTTCATCGTCATGGCCTACTGCAACGACTTCGAATTGGCCATTGTAGCCCTGTCAATCGGTGTAGCTTTCAGTGGATTTGCCATATCTGGGTTCAACGTGAACCATCTTGACATTGCTCCAAGATATGCGAGTATACTTATGGGTATGTCGAATGGAATTGGGACCATTGCTGGATGTATATGTCCATATGTTGTCAATAAAATACTGGGAGAAGAAAGAGTAAGTTATAGGTATTAAAAATCAGATTGTTGATAATTGATCTTCTGAATTGGTAACTGGTATCATGAATTAAGATTCCAAAATTAATTTCGTCATTATTTACTAATATCTATTTTTGGTGCATATTACACCCTCCATTCCAAGAGAAAGATATAATACTACTAGTGCCATCTGTTGTTATATTTTACCCGTCATTGACAACTACTATGAATTTAATGACATTTGTATCTGTTAAAGTACAATTATTAAATGTGCATTGCGTGAATGACATGTGCCTTGAACTATTCGGTACAACAGGTGAATTTTCTTGTGTTGAAATAATATTCTCTGACATGGACACAACTGCTGTTGATGTAGCTGGTCGCAAATCGGGTGTTATTTCAGAACTGCCACACATTCTGAACACTTTATTAGTACTTTTTGTTCTGTGTGCCACCGATTCATCAACATACCCTTCAGCGACTGTTGATGACTTCCAACCGCTATGTTTCCTAGTATCATCAAGTCTCCCCTAGATTCAACTAAAAGTGTAGTAGACGATCTTCGAAATGAATGACCTATATATGAGTTAGCATTTTCAAGTTGAAAAATATTAGCTACTTTTTCAGGTACCTCATTAAACTGATTTTCACCCTCAACCTTATTGATACATTTTCCATTGCGATATGCATAAAAGAGGCAGCTATCTTTTGCTGCTGCTGGACGAAGGGCTATGTACATTCGGTAATATTTAATATATTCTTCAGTAACTACAAATCACCTGTTTACACCATTCTTTGTTTGCTTCAGGTTCACAATTAATAACTTTCCCGAATCTTCAATATCATCTAATGTTACCTGGCTGATTTCACAAATTCGACAAGTTCCTGCAATCCCACATACAACAACAACCTTGGCCATTAAATAAATTTCATCGAGTGCATTATTTGAAAAATCACTAATTTGTGTACTCGTAAAAATTGCAGCTTTCTTGACCGTGTAACCTTTCCCATTTTGTTTCAAAGATGTAATTAGTTTGAAATATTTTGAAATGTCTACATTATTATTGGATCATAACATATTTTCAATCATTGAATAATTCGACCACACTGTTGATGGCTTTTGCTGTTGTGCCAGTTCCGAAAAATAAGACAATAACATTGTCTCCGAGAAAGAACTGCATGTCTTTTTCATTTTCCATTCCATAAATCTTGAATACGCGGTTTCGTAAATTTTCCGCTATTTAGCTGGCTATAATATTCGTGACGCTACTTGCGCTGCTTCTATCAACTCCAGTGGGATCAGAGTAAACTCAGAATCAAGCATTTTTAACTTTATAGTATTCAAAATAACTACTGAACAATTGCTGAGATCGCAATTTTTGAATCCAATCACAAAATTAAATTGACAGATATTTGATTACACTGCAGTTTTCCTAAGCTACGCAGGCAGGTCTAATAGCTTACAAGTTTAAAAATTCAAATTTCATATCGATAACATTCTGACTTTAAAATATTGTGATAATATGTTCTTTCACTATTAAATCGTCTTTTTTCCTGTCACAGAAAAAATTGTGTATTATACACGGGAGAAATATTAAATTTCAGTTCTCGGGCTAAAAGCTAATACTTTTTTCTCTTGTATAATAAATAACTATTATTTTGGAATGTGTGTAGATCATAAAATTTCTCAGAATTTATTTATTTTTCATTCTCATAATTCTGAACAGTTGAAGTCATATAACATATAAATGTCACTTTTCTTACTTCCGGGCCTAAAGTGACAACTTCACTCCCTTGGGACAGGCACTAAAGTGTCACATTTAATCCCTCCGGGATTAAATATTGACGAAACTCCCGGAACGATTAAATCACAAACAAACGAATTTAAGGGATATTTTATTGAAAAATACAATTAATTAGAATGGTAATTAACGTTAATATTCAAATTAATATTGTGACAGTTCGTCTTATTGACCAGTCTTTCCTGGGTTAATGCAGCAGGTAACTGACGAGTAACAGATAGGTCCTTATCATATTGAACTGGTGTTTTTTTCGAAGATCCTGCGGAAACAGGAAGCGAGAATGAGGACTGTGGCATAACTATAGTGGACGAATCGGCGACTTGACCAAATATTTTGTCTGAAATTTTTTGTTTATTTTTAATAGACGATTCAATATATCCCTCGGCCACGTTGGAGGATTTCCATCCTCCATGTCTCTTCAGCACGTCTATTGTTGCTCCCGAATCAGCTAACAAAGACGCAGATGTGCGTCTAAAACAATGTCCCGTATAAGACGTCGCATTTTCTAATTTCAAGAAAGCTGCTATTTGCCGTGGAAATGTACCAAACATGTTTTTTCCTACTACTCGCGTAGTTCATTCTTTGTTGATGTATTGAACAAAAAATTTTGAATGAGGTGTCCCCTTCATTCGCAATGCCACATATTTTCGAAATATCGCCACAAAACTGATGGCACTGAATTTTTGATCACAATTTCAGTCAATTTTATTTTTGGTGTTTCTAATCGCAATTAGGAAGGAATCGCCCAAATCTCTCACATCGTCGATTTCTAAATCAACCAACTCTTTTCCACGACAAGCTCCCGCAACGCCCAAAATAAGTGCAACCTACAAAAAAATTGATTTCTTAAAATTTCTGAATATAAACACATTTCCAAATTTACCTTAAGCATTAAATATTTATTATCCGGAGCCTCCCGTAAGAACTGATCTACCTGCTCAGAAGTGAAAATTCTTGACTTCTTTGGCTTAAATCCCTAATTTCTTCTCTTCAAAAAAGTTGATAATTTTGGAAATTTACTTATATCAAAATCTTCTCTAATGTTAATAACCGATTTCAACATTGAGTAATGTGCCCAGAGAGTTGAGGCACAAACCGCTTTTGATTTATTATTGAAGTAGACCAACACCGCATTTTCAGTAGGTTGTCTCACATTTTTTAAGCGGCACCACTTTTTAAAAGCATCGTACTGCTGCTCGTATAGTTTTCTAGATTTCGGTGGTAAAAATTCTTCACCTACTTCGGCTGCTCTTTTATCAATATCAGATACACCTTCTTCACTCATGATACCAATAATTATCAATAACAATGTTTCTTTACAATGACACTAGTAATGACAATGTTTCCAAATTATAATTGTCACAACGCAATGTTACTATGGTAACTTATTTTAAAGACAGTTTATTAAATGAGTTGAAGAGAGAAAAAACTGATTGAAATTATTGAAATAATTAATAAAATCATACCGGAAGTACGAAAAGTATCGTATATACCTTGCGACTGAAGTACATTTAATCCCTCCCTGCGGTCGGGCCATAAACTTTACCTTCAGGATTAAATGTACTACTTCAGTCCCGCGGTATATAATATACTATTATTAAATCCATGTTGTACAGGACTCTTTTGTGATATGAGCAACAGTACTGGTTGATTCTTATTCACTGTGGTGTTTGTTTTTCTGTAGTTCACTATTATCTTCGCTGAAAGTAAATGTATTTTCCACAAATGCCTTCGATTTCGGTAATTGTTGGAAGGATTATTCCTGGACATCTTGTCACATCTGGACCCTTTCATCGTTTCACCATACCACAAATTGCCCCACTGGAATCGAATGCTTCCATGGAAGTTATAAAGCGGAAATCAGGGCGTCAGTATATCATATTCAAAGCGAAATACACCCTCGCATTTTTCACCCATGACTGAATCCTTTCGGTCTAAGGCACATTGAGTTTATATGCATGTCATTTCCCCATTCACATCTCGGAAACGTCAGTGTTC
>JARTUT010001139.1:0-21691 GCA_030674115.1 Micraspis discolor
TAAGCTTCTGATCGGGTGAACAATAGTCTTTTTCTGGCACGATGGACAAATGTGATCTAAATATGAAAGCCTAACAGAATAAACAAACCTTTTTTATCTCAATTTGAAAAAATAACTGACGGCATCTCCTAACAGAATTTTTTATCATATGTCTCCTAAAAACTTACGTCATTGCTTTTCTGAGTTTTGGATAACGCTATCAACTCTTTTCTCTAAGATAAAAATTAGATTACTATTATATTCAGTGCTTTTCTGAATCTCTTTGACACCATTAACATAATTTAATCCCAATCTATGGAATTCTGTAAGAAAATTTTGATTGATATTACGCCAACCTGGATACTGATATCTAGGTCCTCAAGTTGTCAAATGAATATTCAGATGGCAAATCTTCACTGACAAAGCTTTCGACTTGATGGACATTCTACTTTCTTTGAGTAAATGGTGTATGATCATATCATTCTGAAGGGAAAAGCTGTTTATATTAAATGAAATTTGGGGATAGAGTAAGATATCAGTAAATTAAGAGATATATATACGGATTTTTATTTAGAACTGAATGAAAGTCTCAGGAGACATTGAGCATTGAAAATTTTTTGGAATTCTTAAAATTTTAGCGTGATGATTTCAAGTGAAATTATGCAAGCTATGCTTTGTTTCAGCGCCCCTCACACACATTCTGAACATCGAATCTGATTTTGATGGGATATTCTAGTAGTGATTGAGGAAACAAACACCTTCAGATGCTCGCAATTACTGAAATCATCCGATTTGATTTAGCCTAACAATGAACTTGACTGAGATATTCGGACAATTAACCTATTCCTGAAAATTCTGAAAACTCCCATGATCTCGCTGCCGCCAGAGAGAGGACATGGAAAGCTGGCTGGCCGGGACGGCTGGCTGGACAGACCCAGCTTTCGCTATGAATTCTTGATCAGGAGTTGAACCTGATTGATTGAGATTATTTTTCGGCCTGACATTCCAAAAATTCCACAGACATATCTGGGTTAATGATAGGCACTCTGTCTGGGCAAACAAGAGCGCCAAAAGATTACTCATCCAAATATCTCGGTCAAGTTCGTTATTGCCAAGAACTGTCGTTGATGGTCTGTGCAGTTGATGGAGCAATCTGAAATTTTGTTTCGGCACAATTGCTGATCATGAGTTAATCCACATAGGCAATGATCAAATCTGATACTTGAAGTATTGCTGGGAGTCAGCACTGAAAACAGCTCTGCAAAATTTCCTGCAGAACTCGTTACTAGAGCAAATTTTGGGTAATTCCCAAAAAAATTTTTTAATCTTCACCATCTCATAAGATACTTTTCTTGACCTTTACTGATAAATCTGTGAAGATATTGAGGTGGATTATATTACTTTCATCTCTTGCAAACCCACTGCCTCTTTCCTCAGATTCAAAGATATGATAATTTTTAATTTTACCTCAAGAGAAAAAGAGAAATGATTATTAATGTCCTGATGGATTTCTTTGAACTATGGCTAACACAGACTGACATTCTGAAGATAGCTGCCAGGACCACAGAATCAGCGCTAGTTGAAGGCACACAACTCAAAATTTTTCATAATGGGAAATCATAGAGATAAAATCTATTAATGGTGGCTGAAAGAATACATGTCAGTCAAAATCTAGAAAAATAATTTGACGGAAAGCTTTAGGAAAAGTGAAAATTACAGTCTCGGAACAAAACTGGGAAAATTCTTATAAGCAGTTAGCTTAATTTTAGAGATATAGGCTCTGTCTACCATTATGTCTGTAATTGTAATAATTATATTGTCCCTATAGTACGGGAAAGACTATTTCCACTCTGACCAGAGTGCTTATAGATTTAGCAGGTGCTTGAATACATGGCCAGCAAGTAGCTCAACAAGAGCGCCAAAGCACCAGACCTCACGTCAAAGCCATAAAATATTTCCTATTTGTAAGGTAATTATAAAGCAGATTTCACTTTTTCAATACCAGAAGATTATTGAAAAATTTTAAGTTCGAAAAATCTTTGTGTCTGATGCCGATGCGTCACGCTGAAATGAATAGTTCCTCCTCACATTGATATTTGATTTAAATCTGAAGATTGAGTGACCGTCAGTCATGCATTTAAGATGTACTTTCGGACACTGCATCTAATTTCATTCTTTCGATTCAACGTCAAACTACCATTGATCAGAAGATCATCTTGAGGATACAAACGAAACCTAGAAAACCATGATATCTTCCTGAACTAAAGAACTCCTGACTGGATTAAGTCATAACTGTAATCAAATGACAAACATTTCAAAATGAATCTGAGAGAAAATACATCACTTCAGGGAATGATGATTTATATTGGTTTTGAACTGTCAGGGTCTGGAATTTTATTGTGGAAACAATTGACATATCAGAAGTCCTCTGAAAAAGTGATTAATAAAATGTATAATAGTATATTATATACCATGGATCGAAGTAGTATGATTTAATCCTCACAGTGAAGTTTATGGTCTGACCGCATGAGGTAATATAATTTAGCCTGAAGGGATTGGGAATGTAATTTCAGTCGCAAGGCACATACGATACTCTACGCACTCCTATATGGATTTTATTAATTATATCAATAATTTCAATCAGGTTTTTTTCTTCAACTGTATCAGAATAAACTGCTTGTGTAAAATAAGTTACTATAGAAGACATCATCATAAGTGGACAATTAGAATTCAGAAACATTCCACACATTAGTGTCGCTTGTAAAGAAACACTGTTATTACAATTATTGGCACTGCATGAGTGAAGAAGGGTGGTATCTGATAATAGGTAAAAGAGCAGCCATGTAGGTGAATAATTGTTACTAGCTCGAAATCTAGAAATACCTACATGAGCAGCAGTACGCTTATTTTAAAAAGTGGTGTGCCGCCAAAAAAATGTGATACAACCCACTGAAAATGCGCTGCTAGTCTACTTCTTAATGATAAATCTGTGCAGTTCGTGCCTACAACCTTCTGGAAGGCACATAACCCAATGCTGAAATCTGCTAATAATATTAGAGAAGATATTGACATGGAAGTGCAAATTCCCCCAAAATTATTAGCTTTTTTGAAGAGACTGAAATGGAGGATTTGCCAAAGAAGTTTACAATCTCTCACGTCTGGAGCATGTAGACTAAATCTACGGGAGGCTCCTGATGATAAACATGAATGCTTAAGGTAAATCTGGAATTATATTGAGATCCAGAAACCTTTTGAAATCAATTTTTATAGGCTGTAACCTCATTTTATGTATGTTATATGCTTGTTGTGGGAAAAAAAGAGTTTGTTGATTTAGAAATCGACGATGGAGAGATTTAAAGCGATTCCTCCCTAATCATGACTAGAAACACCAAAAAATAAAATTTCTAACTGAAATTCAGGACTTAAAATCTAGAAAATAAAGCCACTAGTTTTTAGGGAGATATTTCTGAAAATATGTAGATTGTGGAAGATATAATAATTTATCTGTACCTCCTCGTTCAATACATCAATAAAGTTAACAGCCATGTATGAGGAGTAGGAAAATATATGTTTGGCAGCATTTCCTATTGGCAAATAGTAGCTTTCTCTTGAAATTATAGAAATGCGATGTCTTTGATATGGGACATTGTTTTAGACGTACATCTGCGTGCCTTGTTAGCTGATTCTGGGAGTGTAACAACAGACGTGTTGAAGAGACATGGAGGATGGAAATCTCCAACGTGGTTGAGGGATATACTAAATCGTTCATGGGTACAAACAAAAAATTTCAGGATAAAATATTTGGTCGGTTTCTGCCGATCTGTCCACTATAGTTATGCAACAGGTCCCGCCCCGTCGCTCCTTCTGTTTCCGCAGGATCTTTCCTGAAACAAACACCAGTTCAATATGATAGAGGACTCCATCTGTTACTCGTCATTCATCAGCTGCATTAACCTGAGGAACAGACCTGAATCAATATGGAGAACCGTCATAACACACACTCTGAACATTAATTGACTTTAAAAAATTTTTTAATCTTCACTATCTCATAAGATATTTTTCGGATTTCAATATAAATTCGTGAATATATTGAGGTGATTGTTATCTTACTTATCTTCAAAATCCATTGCCTCTTTTCCATCTAAAGATATGATAATTTTTTAATTTACTCAAGAGAAAAGAGAAATGACATACGTCCCGATGATTTTCTTTGAACCATGGCCATCACAGATCGATATTCTAATGACAAATGCCAGGATCATTAATCAGTGTCAGTTGGCGTAATATTAATCAAAATTTTTTCATAATGGGAAATCATAGAGATAAAATTCAATATCGGTGGCTGAAATAATATACGTTGTCAAAATTTAGAAAAGCACTGACGTAAGTTTTTAGGAAAAGGGAATTATAGGTTCGAACAAAACTTGGGAAAAATTATAAGTAGTTATTTTTAATTTGAGATATAGGTTTGTTCATTTATTATGCGTTCATAATTGCATCACATTGTCCCATAGTACGGGAAAAGACTATTTCACCTGATCAGAGTGCTTATAGATTTGTTATGGTTTGAATATTTACTAGCAAGTAGCTCAACAAGAGCGCTAAAGCAATCTGACCTCACGTCAGTGCTTTATGAATTTATTATTTGTAAGGTAATTTAAAAGCTGATTTCACTTTTCATCATCAGAAAAAGATCATTGAAAAATGTTTTGTTCTAAAAAAAATCTGTAGTCTACGCCAATGCTTCACGCTGAAATGAATAGTTTCTCCTCATATTGATATTTGACGAATTCAAGATTGATGACCGTCAGCCATGCATTTAAGATGCATTTTCGGACATCGCAAGAATTCTATTCTTTCGGATTCAACGGCTAACTACCATTGATCTGAAGACGGCCTTGAGGATACAACGAAACCGCCAGATGGCCCTTCCTGGAATCAAAGAATTCCCGACTGGATTGTCACACCTGTAATCAAATGACAAACATTTCAAATGAATTCGAGAGAAGAGAAAATATTTCTAGGGAATGATGATTTTTATCGGTTTTAAATCGTCAGGTCTGAATTTTGCTGTGGAAAACACCGACATATCAGAAGTCCCTCAAAAAGTGATTAATAAAATGTATAATAGTATATTATATACCGCAGGACTGAAGTAGTACATTTAATCCTGAAGGTAAAGTTTATGGCCCGACCGCAGGAGGGCCATAATTTACCTGAAGGATTAAATGTACTTCAGTCTAAGGTATATACGATACTCTACGTACTTCCGGTATGATTTTATTAATTATATCAATAATTTCAATCAGTTTTTCTCTCTTCAACTCATTTAATAAACTGTCTTTAAAATAAGTTACCATAGTAACATTGCGTTGTGACAATTATAATTCAGAAACATTCTCATTACTAGTGTCATTGTAAAGAAACATTGTTATTGATAATTATTGGTATCATGAGTGAAGAAGGTGTATCTGATATTGATAAAAGAGCAGCCGAAGTAGGTGAAGAATTGTTACCACCGAAATCTAGAAAACTATACGAGCAGCAGTACGCTGATTTTAAAAAGTGGTGCCGCTAAAAAAATGTGATACAACCTACTGAAAATGCGCTGTTAGTCTACTTCAATGATAAATCAAAAGCGGTTTGTGCCTCAACTCTCTGGGCACATAACTCAATGCTGAAATCGGTTATTAACATTAGAGAAGATATTGATATAAGTAAATTTCCAAAATTATTAGCTTTTTGAAGAGACGAAATGAGGATTTAAGCCAAAGAAGTCAAGAATTCTCACGTCTGAGCAGGTAGATCAGTTCTTACAGGAGGCTCCGGATGATAAATATTTAATGCTTAAGGTAAATTTGGAAATGTGTTTATATTCAGAAATTTTAAGAAATCAATTTTTTTGTAGGTTGCACTTATTTTGGGCGTTGCGGCAGCTTGTTGTGGAAAAAGAGTTGGTTGATTTAGAAATCGACGATGTGAGAGATTTGGGCGATTCCTTCCTAATTGCGATTAGAAACACCAAAAATAAAATTGACCGAAATTTTGTGATCAAAAATTCAGAAAACAGTGCCATCAGTTTTGTGGAGATATTTCGAAAATATGTGGCATTGCGAAAGACAGGGACACCTCATTCAAAAATTTTTTGTTCAATACATCAACAAAGAATGTACTACGCGAGTAGTAGGAAAATACATGTTTGGTACATTTCCACGGCAAATAGCAGCTTTCTTGAAATTAGAAAATGCGACGTCTTATACGGGACATTGTTTTAGACGCACATCTGCGTCTTTGTTAGCTGATTCAGGAGCAACAATAGACGTGCTGAAGAGACATGGAGGATGGAAATCCTCCAACGTGGCCGAGGATATATTGAATCGTCTATTAAAAATAAACAAAAATTTCAGATAAAATATTTGGTCAAGTCGCCGATTCGTCCACTATAGTTATGCCACAGTCCTCATTCTCGCTTCCTGTTTCCGCAGGATCTTCGAAACAAACACCAGTTCAATATGATGAGGACCTATCTGTTACTCGTCATTTACCTGCTGCATTAACCCAGGAATGACTGGTCAATATGATGAACTGTCACAATATTAATTTGAATATTAACGTTAATTTTCATTCTAATTAATTGTATTTTTCAATAAAATATCCCTTAAATTCGTTTGTTTGTGATTCAATCGTTCCGGGAGTTTCGTCAATATTTAATCCCGGAGGTTGAGATCTGTAGTGAAGTCATTTAACTCATTTTGGTTGAAACATTGGAGAATTGATCACATCGTTTCAAAATCACTGTCACCTTCAGTAGTGTCAGAATTCTGATCAGAGAGACATGTGTCCTCACAGAGTTCTGGTAGCTGCTGAAATGTTGGAATTAGCACTTCTTCTGAGTGAGGGATAGGGCGTCTTGCAGAGACTAAATCAGCATAAGTCCACTTGTTACGATTATGTCGATTGATTCCAGTAATATTTACTAGGCAGAAATAATAGTTATCGAAGTGATTTTTGGTTCTCTCCAAACCAATGGTACTCCGAATTTGAGACTTTTTCTTTTCCCGGTAGTCCACTGTCGTAAATGCTCTGTACAAGTTTTACACATAAAATATGTGGGGCCCAGGTTTTATCCTGATCACCAAACTTAACACCAAAATATCCAAAATAAGCCCTCTTTACAACGTCACTAACCTTTTCTGTTTCCAAGAACGTGTATTCTCCGCATATGTAGCAAAAAATATCATATTCTTCTGATTGTACTCGTTTCTATTCAACAACACAAATACAACAATTCACATTAACAACCTACTTATTAGATTTACTTTTCAACAACTCGTTAATAAAGAGAAATTTCATATGACGCTAAGTTCTATCTATCTGCACCGCAGAAGAATTCACAAACTAACCTCAACTCTCAACTGCAGTTGAAGTTCACTTCAGACTGGACAGCTCCATATATCGGAGTTTCTATGGAACTAACTGGATGACACTAAATAGGATTAAATCCCCACTTGTTAACACTTTGTCAACCAATCAGTTATATATCTCATATTGTTAGTCTTCTATTTGTAATAAATGAATTAAAATAATAATTATAATGAATATTATTGTTTAAAATTCAATTTGTTACAAATGAAGACAGACAATAAGGAAAATATAAAAGAATCTATCTCTTGTATAAATTTTACAACACTAGATAAGTGAATTTATCTAAAAATCTAGAGCTGATACAGAAAAACTGCTATCATATTTAGATTCAGCAATATAGTTATAAAGTTGATATAGTTAAAATTAGCTCAGAAATTCTAGGCACCAAAAAAATTTTTTTTTTCTAGGCCTGTGTAATTAGTGTTTTATTTTCACAAAAAAACCGCTGATTTCATACCGGTTTACCTGATATGTGTTCGTACAAATTAATGTAGAGCTTGACTCAGTCAAAGACCAACAGCTCAAAGGCTCATAGCCTCAAGTTGGTGGTGCTCTAGATTTTTTCAATAATGCTATTCCTTCATTGAATCAAAAATATTTCCTCCGTCGAAGATCTTGAGGTTACATAAGCACTTTAATCGAGCATCGCTATTATTCTTCCAGCTTTAATTGATTTTTTAGATGTCCCAAAACTATCAGTCGCCCCCACGGAACAGATTAAATCTGCCCGAAATCGCTAACGACCCGCATACAAACGATCACATTTGATCGGGGATTCTATTTGGTCGTAGTTTGAATTCATTTGTTGAATATTAATTCAAGGAATGGGAAGACAAAGTGGTATTATTTATGAGAATTGTGCCTAAGGTCATCCATACTGAAGGAGTCGATCCGATTGCTGATCTAAATAGAAACTATCTTATGGAATTGGTATTATACAGGGTGATTCCGGAGGAGACCGTCAGATTTTAGTTGAAGTATTCAGTAGTCAATATAGTTTCGGAACAATGTTAGGTTTATGGTTCAGGGGCCTTCATTTAGAGTCTACAGGGTGATTTGTTCGATTCGACCGATTTTCTTTTATTCATAACATTGGTATGGCTTGATCAATCTTGATGAAATTTTCAGTGTAGAACAATATTATTATCTTCTTTCAATAATTCTAATACTTTTTCAAAAATCGAATGAAAATTATGATAAGTTCAGATTAAGTATGCAGGTTGAAAAAACACCCTGTACATTCCGTTTTCAGAAATTTTCTACTTGCTTCAGATTCTACCATGAGTTTACATTACTGGAGCGTTTTTATTTTTTTGGCACAAGTCCATTTTCCTAGAAAAAATTTTCAAAGATGATCAATATCGTTTTTCGCTCCAAGGGATTGAGAATATTCTGAACTAGATGGTAAAGCTGAATCTTCCAATAATACAAAGCTCTTCCTGAGTCCCAAAATAAATTTTCCAAATTCGAAATCAATTTTTGATCGCTCATATTCAGATGTATAAAATCATTCAATTCAAAACATTTCTTTATAGTACGTGAACCAAAAAAATCTACATACTACTACTACAAATGCAGAATAAACATTCGAAACATAAGAAAGGCAAAATTTTGGATTAACATAAAATTGAGTCATTATTCAGTTAACTTTCAGCACACTTCCGGTTTTCTATGAAGCGAATATTCCTAAAACATAGTAGTTTCGTCCAAAAATGTATTCACTTATGGCCTTACGGTATGTAAAATATTGAATCACGAATGTATGATAAATAGTTTTAATGAAATTGAAAATTCTACATGAAAATTAAATCCTATTTAAATCAAGTTCTTTAAGATCCATGGTTACCATCACAGTGAACCACAGAATAAGAATATTCAAAAAATAATCTGTCACAAAGTGTATTTCAACATGCCTCAATTATTTACTCATGCGGAATATGCGGATATGATTTTTGTTTATGGTTTTTGTAACGGAAATGGAAATGAAGCCAAAATGGAATACCATAGACTATTTCCCAACCGACGTCAACCAAATAAATGTACTTTCGGATGAGTATTCCATTATTCTAAAGAACATGGGCAATATTCTAGTAAGGCAGAGCACATTGATGGGCCTACTCAAAATGAAATTTCAATCAAATTGTTGAACATGTGGAGGAGGAACCGTCTATTAGTACTCGTCAAATTAGTACCGAATTAGGAATTTCGCAGAGCAAAGTGAGCAAGACTTTGAAGAAAGAACAATTCCACCCGTACCACTACCAAAAGGTGCAAGAACTGTTGTCACAAAATCTGCCCCAACGATTACAATTTTGTCGCTGGGTTATTATTCACCAACGAACTATTTTCGTATTCTATTCAGCGACAAGGCTATGTTCACTAAGAATGGAATTTTTAATATCCACAATTCCACGAATGGGCAAGAGACAACCCGCATTTGAAGAAGAGTCATAATACACAACACAGATTTTCTGCCAATATTTGGCTTGGAACAATAGACGGAAATTTAGTTGGCCCTCACATTTTGCGGAAAGATTAAATGGTGAAATTTACTAAATTTTTTGAAAAATATTTTACCAAATCTATTGGAAAATGTACATATCCACTCTATGTACTTTCAGGATGACGGATGGATTGGTCGTGGAGGCCCTATTGCTTGGCCACAAAGATCGCCTGATTTGAACCCTTTAGACTATTTTGTGTGGAGATATCTTAAAACAAGAGTTTATAAGATTTAAATTAGAAGTAGAGAACACCTAGTTGAAAGGATTTTCGAGGAATGTAATATCTTGAAAGCAAAATCAATCTCTTATTAGAAGGTCAATTGGTAATTTAATAAATATATTATATGAATATGTATTCAAAAAGGGGAAAACATTTCGAGACATTCTATGTAAATTCTGTGTTAATCCTTAGTTTTGCCGTTCATGATATGTTTCAAATGTTTATTCTGTATAAGTTGTAGATCTTTTGGTTTAAGTAGGTAGGTATAAAGATATTTTCTGGATTAAATGATTTTATACATCAGAATATGAGTATTTAAATATGAATTTCTAATTTGGAAGAACTACTTTAGGACTCAGGAAGAGCTTTGTATCATTGGACAACACCGGTTTACATTCTAGTTCGGAATATCCTCACTGCCTTGGAGCGAAATAACGATATTGTTCATCCTTTTTTTCTAGGAAAACTGGATGTGTGCCAAAAAAACGCTCCAGTAATGTAAACTTATGATAGAATCTGAAGCATGTAGAAAATTTTTTGAAAGGGGAATGTACAGGGTGTTTTATCAACCTGCAAACTTAATCTGAACTTATCATAATTCCCATCCTGTATTTTTGAGAAAGTGTTGGAATTATCGAAAGAAGATAATCATATTGTTCTACGCTGTGAATTTCATCAAGATTGATTAAGCCATACCAAAGTTATGAATAAAAAGAAAATCGGTCGAATCAGACAAATCACCCTATAGACTCTCATCAAAGGAAAGAACCATAAACCAAACATTGTTTCAGAAACTGCCTTGACTAGTGTATACTTCACCTAAAATCTGACGGTCTCTCCGGAATCACCCTGTATTTCGTCTATTGTTTGTTGAAGAAGGCAATTCCAATGTATGAATTTGGCATTCGTATTAGTTTGATTCATAATACACTAATGTTCAAAAAGTTTTATTTAACTTACCGAAAAATGCAGATAACATTAGAAAGAAGATGTGGTGTCGTGGAATACCAGGTAGGAACGAAGTTCCTTCGGCTAATGTAGAAACGACACAATTTGCAAAAGAAAAATTGTGCTCAATTTTATCTAGGTTTTCTTGATATTTCTCTGAAATTTCAATGATTAATTTTATGCAAGTACAGGTAAGTATTTTTGAAATTCAGTATTTTAGAAAATAATAAATGACATAAAATAAAAAAAAATCATGATTCAAATTATTAATTGAATAAACAAAATATGTCTCTTTATTTCTTATTAATCGTCTCATCATTAAATTCTATTACTGAAAATATTGGCTAGTGGTAACTAAAATAAAATATATATAATTTAATTGAACAAGTGTATTCTTGAAATTGTTAATAAACCAAAATATCTAAAATTAACAATTATAGTCTTACATAGTTGATGACGAGATATTGTTGATGATGGAGCTCGTGTTGAATGATTGTTTGGGCTATTACCATCATCTATTGTGGATGTGATGTTTTCCGACGTTTCGATAGACATCTTCTATCTTTATCAAGGAAGAAAAAGTAAAAAACCTTTTGAAAATTATCAATTTTCAAAAAAGTCAATATTGACAGAAGTCATGAAAGGAAATGAACGATGTTATGAAAGAATATATGAACAACAAAAACAAGTCCAAAAAGGAAAATGGAGAAACTTATGAAGGAGTCAAGAAAATATGAACCCTTAGATCATTCAAATACCGTGATCAATTTGTCTAATAAGAACTTAAGTGAAGATCAGATATCTCTCCTCAACAAGGGTCTCAAGTTCTCTATAGCCCCTAAGACGATACCAAAAATTGAAATCATATTGGCGGCAAAAGAAACTGCACAGAAAATTCGAGAACCTGAAAAAGCCGAAGAGTACAGATGGAAAATCAGAACCTTGTTAGACAGGAATAACAAAACACCTCTGCCCAATATAAATAAAGCTGAACAGAGGGCACTAAAGATCTTAACTCGGATAGTTCCATAAAGGTTCCTCCCGCAGACAAAGGAAATGCCACTCTAATTCTAGATGTTGGCTCTTATAATCAAAAAATCAATGAATTATTAGAAGCAAGAAAATACAAAAAGACTAAAAAGGACCCTACCACCACAGTTGAAAACAAGATTTACAAAATACTTTATAAATATCGAAATGAATTTCCAGATCAATTCGTTAGATTAAGACTTACACCTCACTTCAGTAAACCACCACATTTATATGGTCTACCAAAAATACACAAAGCAAATATTCCTCTAAGACCAATTGTGAGTTCAAGAAATTCAGCATACCACCAATTGGCTAAATTTCTGCTAAAATTATATCACCATTAAAAAGTAATTCAACATCGATGATAAGAAACACGAAACACTTCATAGAATTAATAAAACATCAAGAAATCATGGAAGAAGACGTTATGGTCAGCTTCGACATTACCAGTTTATTCACTAATATTCCGACAGATAAAACACTTATCATAGTTAGGAAAAAGCTTGAAGAAGATCAAACCCTTAGTGAAAAAACTACACTTAGCGTGAATGCAATTATGGAAATGCTTTCTATTTGTATTGAAACAACATTTTCCAATTTGAAGACATCTTTTATCAACAAGAATTTGGAATGGCCGTGGGTTCACCACTATCACCAATTTTAGCTGATTTATATATGGAAATTTTCGAACAGAAGGCATTAGAAAAATATGTACTTAAACCCAAACTGTGGAAAAAGATATAGATGATACTTTCATTATTTGGCACCATGGAAGAGACACTATAGATGGATTCCTTCAATATCTAAACAATCAAGAGGAATCAATTAAATTCACAATTGAAATCGAGAAAGACAGACAACTTCCATTCTTATATGTACTCGTACATAAACAAAATGGAATCCCAAGAAACACTGTGTATAAAAGCCAACGAACACAGGACAGTATCTACATTTTGATTCAAACCACCAACTAAACACTCAATTGGGAGTAGCAAAATGTTTATTTGATAGAGCAATAAATATTTGTTGCACTGAAGAAGACCAAAATGAAGAAATAAATAACATCTTGAAAACTCTTAGAAGCAATGGCTACCCCGAAAGATATTAGAAAAAGCTAGACGAACAAGAGAAAGTCAACCTGAACCAACAGATATAAATCAGACCATTAAAACCGTAATTCCTTATGTAAAAGGTTTGTCGGAGAAAATGAGAAGAATTGGAAATAGATACAACATAACGACTGCATTCAAAACTGAAGACACTATCAGAGATAAACTTACAAAAGTTAAGCCTGATAATGAGACACAAAGGACAAAGAACTGCATATATGAATTACCTTGCGAGTGCGGAAGATCTTACATCGGAGAAACTAAACGCCCTCTGAATGTACAGAATAAAATCAAAAAGAAGAAAAACTTTGCAAGAAGAAAAATCAAAGAAGCAGCATTTATGGAAATAACACCTGATTCCATAAGTGCTCCATCTATAGATCTGCCAGAAGTTTGGACGCCGATAGTTCGATCAACTTAAAAGATCATCATATCATAGATGAGTATATAACATCGTTCATTTCCTTTCATGACTTCTGTCAATATTGACTTTTTGAAAATTGATAATTTTCAAAAGGTTTCTTACTTTTCTCCTTGATAAATATAGAAGATGTCTATCGAAACGTCGGAAAACATTACATCCACAATAGATGATGGTAATAGCCCAAACAATCATTCAACAAAATATAGTCTTACACTTCTAGAAGTAGTATCACCGATACCTGATTATTCTAGAAAATACCGTTTTCTTTGATGAATAAAGAGAATTCTTCATTCTTATCCTAACATCAAACAATTCAAATAAACTACAGAAAAATAAATCTGAATTGAAATAGAATACGACACATGTGTTTTAACATTTGTGCATAAGTCTCTAGTCTCTTCAGGCATTCATATTCGATTAACAATAATTCAAACAATTCTTGGTTACAACTTACTTTGCCGAACACACAGACGGAACAGAAATGACCATGCTACTTTGAAATCAGCTCGTATTCAGAAAGCTAACCTCAAATATAAGTATTCTTTCGCTCAACAAATCGATTTCGGTTTGTTGAGCTAGAAAATAGAATATAGAATTGCCACTTTTTAAAGTCGTCGTATTCCCGCTCGTACTTTGAGGCTGATTTTGAGGTTATAAACTTGAAGCTACACTGTTGGCTGCCTCAATAATTTCTATTGGTACATTCATTTTCCTTTCGCCAAAACAAATGTAAAGAAAAAAAAATAGATATCTTCATGGCTTACGATATTTGCGATAAATTATTGGGATCTTTTGAAATTTATCCAACCTTTTACAAATAAAAACAAATAAAATATAAAACAATACACGCAAGGTATTGGGTTTTACTAGCTCAAGGAGGTAACTGACAATTATATCCTCCATTCGCCAGTAAAAACCCTCTTACTTAGCTAGTATTGTTATAAAGGTACTATAATTATTACAAAAATATACAATCTAATAAAAATTTTTTCCGCAAATCGCCAGAAAATTTTGACATTCCTGTCAAAATTTCTTGAAGAAAAAGTCAGGACTTCCTTACTGTGAGGAAATGTCATTTCTTCACTGTAAGGAAATGATATTTCCGTACAGTTGTTAGTGTTCTACATAAATGATAGAAAACACATTGCTTATAAGGAATTAATTTATATTTTGAAAACATCAAGTCATTGCTGAATACATTTTTAAGATCAATTTGTTATATTTACAGTAATTTGACAGTTAGTACAATTATTGAACATTGGAGGAACACTCTTAGAACTATGAGAAACATTTTGGACAACATGCAGGGTGGTCATTTTGTTGAATATTTTGTACTGTGAAAATTTTATTTGCCACCTCAACCTTATTGTTAAGCGATTCTTCGATATATCCTTCAGCAACGTTTGATGACTTCCATCCGCCATGCCTCTTTAAACTAGTTATGTCGGCACCAGAGTCAACCAATATTGTTACAGAAGACCGACGAAAGCAGTGACCAGTATATTCTGTCGGATTTACCAAGTTCAAATAAGTAGCAACTATTTTGGGCATTTTTCTAAATTGATGAATTCCTACCACTTGTCTACAACCCTTTCCGCTTTGATATTTAAAGAAAAATCGGTCACTGTTCATATTTTCTGGTCTTAACAGAAACATACTTTCGATAAACATTCAAGTAGATCTGATTAATTACAAATGATCTTGGTTTGTTGGTTTTCGAATCAGGTATGCTGATTAAAAGCTTAGATTCTATATCGTGTACAGTCATTTGGACTAACTCATCCATTCTACAGGCCCCAGAAATACCAAATATTACAGCCACCTAAAAAATAAATAGCGCTATAATCTAAATAGAAATTAAAAACTTGTAAATTACCTTAATCATTAAATTTTTTTTTATCTGGAGCTTCCTGGATAAATTTTTCAATTTCTTCCTTCGTTAAAATATTAGATTTCTTTGCCCTATAACCTTGAGCTTGCCATTTCAATAAAGAACGAAGTTTTGAGTATGTAGATACTTATATCTACATTGTGTTTAAGTGCAAGGGTTGACTTCAGCATTGAATAATTGGCCCATAATGCTGAAGATTTCATTTTTTAACAAAGGTTTAGGAAGTATGCTAGGAAGTATGCCATTACAACATTTTCTGAGAAAGAACTCGTATTTTTACTCATGCGATAATCCATAAAACGTCTGTATGCATTTTCATACTTTTCTCTTGATTTCTTTAGCAATAATTCTAATGAAGCAGTATTCACTGCCTCAACCAGCTCTGGAGGAGTCCCAGGAATGGAAATTTCATCATCACTTATCATTTTACTTTCGAGAACACCAGCAATTAAATTTATATGCGTCAAGTTTGACAATTCAACCTCAATACGTTTCCATAGTAACCCAAGTAATTTTATTAGGAATTTCAAAGCTCCATTTATTTGGGAATAAAATTATCGCGTTTTTTTAAATAAATCAATATCTGTCGAATTTTAAACGATTTGCGGAAAAATAGTATGTTTACCTCGTAGGAAAAGCCACATTCCTGGACTCGTGTCTCTGTGTCTCTGTGTCTCGGCTTGCGCCTCGACTTAGCAATCTTCACAGTCGTCCAGGAATGTTAAGATTTTCCTACCCGGTAAACAATGTACTATTCCATATCTGAAAAAACTATTGATTACACCACTGGAAATATGAAGACATTTTCCTCGGTTGTCTATACATCCCTCGGGCTCCACCCTCGGGATGTAACTTTGACAACCACGGAAATATACTATTCATATTTTCCTAGTTGTAATAATAGCTATTTAAACTTGTTTTCCATTACATTCATTAAATCACGCGTTGTGACACAGACGCACCAAAGTTTCTGCCGCACGCCACTGTCTACGCATTCGTATCCACCACCCCAGTGTTATCTTCACTCCGCGGACACTTCATAAAGGCACGAAGTAAACGTCCAAGGCAGAATGCCGGGGGATGATAAATGAAGGACGCCCTTCATCTGCACTTCATCTACAAGACTTTAAACCACTTGGAAGTCGACGCACCGCGTCTCTCTGCGGACTCGAACACCTACTTAAGGGGAGTTTTGGGTAGTTATTTCGGTTTCTGAATGTTATTATGAAGTTGGACCGCAACTAATGGTCTTTGCTGCATAGCCCTCTATGTTTAATTATTTATCGGTTTTTGGCAGAGGTTTGGGTCAGGCCCGACTCGCTTTTGATATGTTTTCGGAAGTAGTAAGGTGTTTAGCGGCTTTGGAACAACTTCGTTGTTGGGGTTGGGGTGGGTGGATTATGAGGGTTATGGGCCCAGTCCAGTTGAAAGGATTTGAAGTGAAGTATATTCAGTGAACGTTTTTATTGGCTGTCATCGATATTACCTAATATATTGATTCTTCCCTTTGATTTTGAGCTTTTCAATATACAGGGTGAGTCTTTGACCACTGCGTTAATTTCAACTATAGATTCTTGACGTCAATAGAAACATTTTCTTCCTGTACTATTTTTCCAAACTTGGCCCCGTTCAAAAGATATAAGGTGTCGAATTTTCATTAAAAAAATTACATTTTCACCTGCAATATTCAAACGGCAATATCAATTGAAATGATCTCTAGTCGAAGATTTTTGGTAACAGGCATGCATATTTTAGCATCAATAGATTTATACCACTTCTTGTGGGTTTCTCACTACTTCTTTACAGATTGGTTGAATTGCATGAAAAACCAATATCACTTGAATTTCCTAGCATTATTAGTCTTTTTTGCAGATAAGTTTAAAGGAATTAAATCGATATAATTTTATGATTTTCCCAAATCCAACTTTGTGCTGAAATGATTCAATAATCAGATTTGTTCAATGTTGCCATATTTTATGTCTTTCTTTATAAAATATTTCTACAAAAGATTGGGAAAATATCTACCGTCTATGGTTCCATCACTAAGCACTAAAGAAATTAACCACTGAAAAATTTTTGTCTGGCATTCACCACAAAATCTAAATTGCCATTTGGTGTATTCATGATTTATGATGTCTAGCACCTCTTTTAATATTTAACCCAGAGTAATATTCCATAATAAATAGAGCAAAATATTTCTATCACTCACTTAGGTACTTCGGTATACTTGCATGATGAAGGTTGAAATAGGTAATATATTTTCAGTCAGGACCTGTTAAATTGAAGACTTATGAAGTTATGAAGAGCTGGTTCGCTATAGCTTCAGACCTTTAGGGTTCATCTAATTATATCTACTCTAACATAGGAATGCTTCAAATTAAATTCATATTAAAAACTTCGAACCCAGTCTTCTTGATTTTTCTTTGTAAGTTTATGGAAGTTTTTCCCTTTCTTCATTTCATACACCGATTCAATCTAGTTCACAAACTTAGGAGAAAACAGCATTCAAATTTTTATAATATTTCTGAATGTTTGTTATGATGCATGTATAATTAAAATTTCATTATTATCGAAACTGTAAGCTATAAGCTCATAAACAAGAAAGATCAGAATGCATTTTCTAACCATAATCATTTCATACTGAATTGAATAATTTCAAATTATCGGAACTTTCCTTGCAATGTTGAATGATTATTTGGGCTATTACCATCATCTATTGTGGATGTAATGTTTTCCGACGTTTCGATAGACATCTTCTATCTTTATCAAGGAGGAAATGTAAAAAACCTTTTGAAAATTATCAATTTTCAGAAAGTCAATATGACAGAAGTCATTGATAAAGATAGAAGATGTCTATCGAAACGTCGGAAAACATTACATCCACAATAGATGATGGTAATAGCCCAAATAATCATTCAACACGAGCTCCATCATCAACAATATCTCGTCATCAACTTTCCTTGCAAGGTTTTCCAAGTCTTTTTTTAAGAAAGAATAACTGTTGAAAGTTTCGAACAGAATCAAATCAACAAGGAACCACAGAACACTATTTTATTGGGAACTACCCACCACAGTAGTGCCAATAGATCCATCGATATGGATAAATATATAATTCTACGCAATCTATTTTTTTAATTGCAATTTCTTCAATCTTACCAGTAATCTTCATCATTTCCTATTTGAATTGAATCATTATTGGAGATTATTATCATCATTAAGGTAGGAAAATCTCAATTTTTTCATAGCATTGTGTATCTCTATGGACGTAACAAGAAAGTGATAATAGTCTATGGTATGAAATAATTTAACCTGTTATATTTCTAGTTCAGATGATTAACCAATTACAGAAACATTTGCAGATTATGCTGTTTTTTTATCTATAATATGTTCATCAGAAGAATATTTTAAAAAATATAAATATATTTTTGTTAAATCAGATGTTGGATGTCAATAGAAATTATGCGAAATTATACCTCAAGTATTGTGAGAATCTGTGGAAAAGAATTTCATCTTATTAAGCTAACACTTAAACAACTAAAAATGGCGTTCTTATTAAACTACCGATATTTGTAGTGACATCATCATTGTTGTTGAATATTTCGAAAGTTCATATTTCATATTTTTAACAGTATGATATGAAAAGACCTCATAGACCTGTTCACTGGTCAATACTCAAGAAAGTCTGTCAACGAGAGAAACTTCAGAAATGTTTGGAAAATCATAGATGATTTTTTCTGGCTTTGAGCGAAAAAAAAGCTATGTGACAACCTCATGCTATTTTCATGATTTGGAAATCTTAAGAAGAAAATTACAAATACATGATGATAGCATCCAATATTTGCTTATTTCTGACAGGTAATAGGTCTAGGGTAGAAATGAAACCAACTCTTCAAACAAGGCCTACTAGTTTCGACTTCTATCTGAAGTCTTACTCAGGGAAAGTTTGTTATGGCTTTTCTGTCGATGGATGATATTGAAATTGTCTGCGTCCCAAGTAACATTTTTGGTAACCTGAAGATTTATAAATTTGACATTGGTGTTATTAGTGATTCATAATAGGTGTGCTAAGTACCTGAGGTGTTTTAGTTCATATAAGAGTTGCATAAATTATTGATTCCCAAAAGTTTCTATAAACTATAGATTTTCAACTGTTCATAAAAACTTCAGGTTAAAGTACCAAAAGTTTCATCATATGAGTTTATAAAGGTAACAGGAATCCGCTTATGAGACATCAGAAGCAAGGTGATACAACAGTTATTATACGGCGTTCTATAGAAGTGTTTGCAACTTCGTAATGTAACCGATAGTGTTCAATGTTTTCAAGATTTTATCAAGTCTTTTATATACATAAAATCATATATGTCCAATAACGGAGTACCCTTATGAATCAAGATGAGAATAAGTATTGAAAAGGTGTTTTTAAATTCAATTTCATAACTACTTGAAAATGTTTGACATTACTGCATTTTCTGCCGTTTGCAGAATAACCAATAAAAATTATTACACCCAACAATCGAGAAAGAAATTTTTCTAGGTCCTTATTGATATTATTCATTTATATTATATCTATTATCCAAATTTTTTCTGCAAGGTGATTTGAATTCTCTCAACTTAATCCTTTTTCCAGGAAAATTCGTTGAATGATCTATATCACTGTCCATATATTTTAATGATGTCTAGCACCTTGTTTAATATTTAATCCAGAATAATATTCCATAATAAATAAAGAAAAAGTTTTCCATCGCTCTTCGGTATATTTTGACCTTTGAAATAGGTGAAGTATTTTCTGTCAGGACCTGTTAAATTGAAGACTTGTCTTTATGAAGAGCTGGTTTTTATAGCTTCAGGCTTTCAGGGTTCATCAAATTATATCTATTCTAACATAGGAATGCTGCAAATTGAGCTCATATGAGTTTTGAAAAACTTCGAACCCAGTCTCCTAGATTTGTTTTATACCTTTATTATCTTTATTTCATACACCGATTCAACCTTGTTCACAAACTTAGATAATAGAATTTGACTTAGTTGTAATATTTCTGAATGTTTGTTATGATGCATGGTTAATTAAAATTCAATCAATATTGAAACTGGAAGATATAAGCTCATTAACAAGAAAGATTAGAATAGAATGCAATTTCTGACCATAATCATTTCATACTGAATTGAATAATTTAAAACTATCGATATTATCCCTCAAAATCTTTCCACTTTTTTTGAAGATACAAATAACTTTTGACAGTTTCAAACAGAATCAAAACAACAAGGAACCACAGAATACTTTTTATTTGGAACTACCCACCACAGAGACGTTATAATATTTTAATGTGATAATAATTTACTCTAATTATTCTGAGGAAATTATAACTAAAGATCAATAATAGTTACAGATATTATCTTTCATTTAAAAAACATTGCAAATATTAATTTTTTCTCTCCTGGGGTTCGGTGATAAATTAATATTCTATGGTAAGGTATTAAAATTTGACATAATCTATGAATAACCATTATTCAATATTTATGTTCTTGTTTACGTTATTTACTCTGATTATAAAAATCAGTAATTATAGTCTAAACAGAATAGATTCATATTAATGATTTAACAAAAAAATTTTATCAAAGAACACCTAGTTGATTTTTCAAAATCAAATTTAGGTATTTCTTCAAGAAAGTATAATTGCACACCTAAATCTGGAAATACTTGTAATCTATCCAGGTAAATTGTTATTGGGATTCAGTACAGAAAATACCTGTTCACTGTCGAGGAGAAGAAACTTCAGAAATATCAGTGTTTGGAAAATCATAGATGATTTTTTCTGGTTTTGAGTGAAAAGAAAGCACAGTGACAACCTCTTGCATTGGAAGTTTCATAGAAATGATGGTTATCATGATTTGGAAATTTTAAGAAGAAAATTTCAAATGTATGATGATAACACCCAATAATTCTGAGGTTTTTGGAATTTCTCACTAGAAAGGCATGGTTTATAATCTTGAAGTAGAAAGAAAATATAGTAGAACAACAAAATTTATGTTTAAGGTGAAATTCAACACCAGATTTTTACCAGAAAATAAGTATTTTGTATCTTCCTTCTGGATATGGACCTCATCGGATGAAACATGAGTGAGTGAATCATTACTTAGAGGGAAAATAATGTTTTTAAA
>JARTUT010002444.1:0-21667 GCA_030674115.1 Micraspis discolor
ATGAATCCACGGGCCACAAGAGAACCAAATGAGTCAACGACATCACACTTAAAATTAGAGAACACTAAGTCCAACAATGAATTCCCCGAATTACATACCTCATTGAATTGCTTCACCTGAGAGATGATTCCGAAAATACATTGAGTACCAATGAGCGACCATCAAAACAAGATCTCTCAATATATTTTGGACAATTAAAGTCCCCAACACGATTACACCATTATCCTGAAATACATTGAATGTCGACAACGAATCAAAAAAATTGTTCATAACTTGCAATATCAGTCTTTGGTGGAATATACAACAGCAAAATAAATACATAATGAGTTCTGTACATAATCTTACAAGCCACAGCATCTATTGAAGGAACAAGAGAAGTGAGCTCTGAAATGTCAACTACCACTGCACACAAATCACTGCGTATGGGCCACGAGAACACCACCACTAGTTGCCATACCCGTTCTGCCAACCAGGTTCCTATCACATCGGAAAACATCGTAGTTAGAAGGAAACAACTCAGAATCGTACACGCCATCCTGCAACCAAGTCTCACTCCAGACACACCACCTCGTAGTCTTCACTCAATACATTAGTTTTTAATTCTATAGTTTTAGTGTTTAGGCCTGTACGTTCTGATAATATAATGTATTCTTCTTTATCCTACAATTGGGATAACTGAGTTTAAATGTTCTATAACAGGGACGTTTTTCTATATCTCAGCTCAACATTTTCCCCTGTAGATCTTCGTTGCTCTTATTCAGCTTTAATTTTATTGAAGTAATCTCTCTGTCTTGGGGTCCTATCTGAGGAAACAAATACATTGAAGTCCTTCTGAAGTCTTTGGATTTTCCCAAGACCCTAAAAACAAGTTGACTCCTATCCAGGATGAGCTTAAGAGGCCTTGGCTTATCAACAGCTGATCGTTTTCCAAGACGCCTAATATCAGATGGGCCCAGAGTGGAAAACCCGGCAGAAGTAGAGGCCGAGCATCCCATTGATAGCCTGACAGTCACAAGCGATCATTTCATCACTCGTTCCATCCGTTTGCTCAGGCAGACCATGAACTATCAAATTGTTCTTAGGTTTCTGACGCTCTTCAAACTCCAAAAGAATATCCTCGAACTTTTCATCATCAAAACCATCCTGAGGCCGTGAAGAGAGAGACTGAATAGAGACTTTTAGCTGCTGTATTTCTTCCTGTAGAGAAGAAATAACCGATCTCAACGATCTAACATCATCCCGCAAATTCTCACACCCAGGACAATTCCACGCCACTGACTTCTTCGCGTTTATGATACGTATTTCGGAGTTTCCCATACCGACACAGGTGCCTCGAAGGAATTCCACGCATATGACACACGATAAGACCTGATGACTATCGTATTGTTTACGACAACAATAACATGAAATTTGTTAGGCATCTTGTTATCGGTTATTAATAATTATAAAAATGTTCTCACAATATGGTGCTTATCTCCGACCGTCGAATTTGCTCGATATTTCACTGGAATTTACGTATTGGAATCAAAATACTCGGAAACTTCACTTTCCAATGAAGAACACTAACAACCCTTGTAAAGGAAACAGTTCCAGAGTTTGAAATTGACAATATAGGATTTTATAATCAAGTAAATTAACTGTGTTGAACCACTCATTAAAGAGCCGACGTGTACACCACCTTTTTCAGAAATGAACGTAACTCAATGTCTCAAAATCTTGTCAAAATCAATGTCTCAAAATCTTGGGATCGATACTGACTGTCCATCCGCTATCTTCGCCGTAGCCTGGTGTGTGAAAGATGGTATGTTCATTCGATCGCAGTAATCAGCCACAGTTCTTCCCAAGAATGACTTTGTAGCACCAGTGTCCAGTAACGCTCGAAAGTTTCTCCCTTCCACACTGACATAAAATATAGGTCGGTTATCTGGCGGATGTCTCTGAATGGTATTTAACTTCGAGGCTAGTCTTTCAGAGGATTGCGGATGCCTCGTCCTCGCGCAATCCTCACTTAGTTTTCCGAACAGCCACATTCTCTTGCAGAAACGCCATCTCTTCCACACCGTGGACAGGAAATCTTGGGGGGGGTTTCGGCAGTTTATTCGCATATGTCCTGTCTCTCCACATCTAAAACATACCATCGTGTCCTCTTTGAATCTTACAGTTCTTCGGTTGGAACTAGGCCGTGGTTCCTGGGCGACAACGTTCGATCTAACGACCGTGTCACAATTCCCGTGTGGTAACTCCATCGACGTTCTAGTCGGTACCTCAGTGCTATTCGTGTCTGACACATTCGGTCTGGTTTGCGGGCTTTGGTACACGAGATGAGGCTCTGGTGTTACTATGGCATTCTGTACTGGTGGTGGTTTATATTGTTGTGCCTGCCAATGTACCAACTCAAACACCTTGCCTTTATTCAGTAGTTCCTCAATTGTATCAGTATGCTGGAATACGAGTGCTCTCTGAAGATGTGGCAACAAGCCTCGTCTAATAATTGTGACTTGCTCGGCCTCACTTACGCAGTTATGTACCAGCTTTCGAAATAGGTTTTGCATTCGAGTCACGTACAGTACAAGTTTTTCATCTTTGCCTTGCGTTCTCTTTTTAATATCTTCGAGAAGCAACTCTTCGTAATTTGGTGGCAAGAAGGCTTCTTTGATTTTGGTCTTAAAATCTTCCCAGTTCTCTAAGTTTGCTTTTCGTGGTACATACCAATCTCGTGCATCACCCCTCAATATCTCATAAATTGACTTAAATAAATCTCCGTGTGTCAGGTTTCTCGACTCGGCTAGTTGTTCGATCTCGTCCAGAAACGCTGTGATACTTCCCGAGCCGTCATAATGTACGTTCCACATATACAATGGGACTGTGGGAAAACGAGTGGGGTAGATGTGGTACATACTCCTCTCGTCCTTGTCTCCTTGTCTGCACCGGTAATGGGGTAACCACAGACTCCACTGACTCTATTGTCTCCCCTACGATGTTTGCATTCTGTACTGATGCTCTCCTCGTTGATTCAGTAAATCCACGTCTTGGTATCTCTGTCGTCGTTGGCACAGCCTCTCTGCGCACCCGGCTTCGCAATGACTCAAAAATCCGGCGATTGATGGAACCGGTCGTCGTTCGTATCCCACAAGGTCGCGTGCTTGTCCCAATCGTTCGAAATTCCTCGTCTCTGCCATCGGTGTCAAATGACAGCCTCTGGTCTCTAACTCCTCTTACTCGGTAAGTCCTATCGGTCATCGGTATCAAAACCGGCATATTATCTACAGGTATCGGCGCATCAATTAAAGACGGCGTCTCAGTCGCCTCCGTGGCCAATCCAGCGATGCCACGTGCATCCTCCAAAACTTCCATCATTCTATCTCTCGTCAGTCCTTCCTCCATGGTGCCTGGCTTCATCAACCTCAATCTATGCTCAACATGCTCCAGACGGCTGAACATCTTCCTATATACATTTCGTCCATTTCCAGTGCCAAACTCCGGAACATCTTCCAACAATTCGCTCAGTTTCGACCCACAGATCGCCAGCTCCACTGGGGCATCCAGCTCCACATCCTCGGGAATGTCAATCCCTCTCGACAGCGCTCTTCGCAGCAACAGCCTATCCTCATCCGCAGTGGATCCAACTTCCAACCTCCGGGCACGCAACTCCCATACGAGTTCGTCACTCCGAAGCATATCCACATCCATCCTTACTTCCTCAGGATATTCAATAACGTCCAAACTCCAACAACCTCAAACTCCAACAACCAACGTCCCTGCTCGGGCGCCAGAATTGTAACGCCCTTACGTGCAGTTCCTTTATCAGTAAACTCGGGCGCCAGACTATTCGCTTCTGAGGGCGTCACCCTCACCTATCGAGCTCCTCCGGAATGTCCAGAAGCTCGAGCCTAGGCAGACTCCAGTGGAGAATGAAGTGGGTAGCTGTTGGAGGTAGAGGTGTCACCAATAAAACAAGCGATTAACTAAAAAATTACTCTCTATTCACACCAAATAAACAAACATTCCAAAATAATAGGTCTCACAGTCCTTAAAACTAATCAACAGTTCGTATCAGGTACAACAGTCCTTAATCTATATCACAAAATCTTCACAGTCCTTAACCTCTAAAAACCCAAGTCCCAAATCTACTTGTCAATCACCAAAAGTCCAGTAACATTCCGTGAAGGGCTTAGAGTGCACATAAAGCGATTACAGTGGCGAGTTACTCGATGTATTATGCATCAGAAAGAATTAGGCAAGCAAAATGACGTAGGCATAAAAATGGGTTAGGCATACCAATGAATCAGGCAGAGAATAGATAAGGCATTCGCTCATCAGAAAATTGCTCATGCATGAAAGTGACTAAGGCCGTGTGAAAGAAATAATAATATCTCAGGGTTAAAGCGAGAGGGGGGTGGGGCGGAAACCAAAGCCTCACTCAGGCCAACATGGACCATCCAAGCGGAGGGGGGTCCCTGGGGCACGGTTCCGCACGGCGCAACTAGTGTCCGCGCGCAACAGAACCCCTCGAAGAGAACTGCCAAGGCCCAGTCCAAATCGGAGTGACCGGCGGTATGGTGTGAGCATGCGCAAACCACAGCGCGTTCACCCGCGATAACGACAGGGCCGAGGTCGAACCAAGTGCCTGCCGCACAGCAGCCCACGCCACGGAAAACTTCGGTCTCAGCACGATTGAGTTTTGCCCATCTCGCACATCAACGTCAGCCCCGGGAGATGGACAGCAGGAGTCCGCCGAATTAAAACGGTCCACCACTGAGGGACGATTGAGTCCGCCAGAGGTACGCAAACGGTAAAGGACCCAGCCGACACCTAGAATCCCGGACGATTGACGGAAAACTTCTTTGCCCATCTCGCACGTCGACGCAGCTCCAGATGGACAGCAGGAGTCGCCGAGGTAAAACGGTCAACCACCAATTGAGCTTTGCCCCGGCTAAAGCTACAGACCCAGCCGACACCCGTGACGAATCAGGTTCCAAACACAAACCTCAAAGATCACCGCCAGCAGCCCAGTGCCTGCCGCGCGATAGCACTCACGTCACGAGAAAACTTCGGTCTCTGCACGATTGAGCTTTTTGCACCCCATCTCGCACGTCGACGTCAGCTCCGTCTCAACGAGATGGGACGGTCCCCTCTCTATACCCCTTTCCTACAGCGGGTAGGAGTCCGCCGAGGGTAAAACGGTCAACCACTAGGGACGATTGAGCTTTGCCCATCTCGGCACCCAGATGTCGGATCCGCAATACCGGCTACAGGACCCAGCCGACACCCGTGATGAACCCGTGCCTCTAAGGGGTCGGTTCGCAAACGACAACAGGGGGGGGCCCACCACACGAAGCTCACCGCGCAGCAGCCCACGCCACGGAAAACTTCGGTCTCAGCACGATTGAGCTTTGCCCATCTCGCACATCAACGTCAGCTCCGAGAGATGGACAGCAGGAGTCCGCCGAGGTGAAACGGTCAACCACCTAGGGACGATTGAGCTTTGCCCATCTCGGCACCCAGATGTCGAATCCGCAATACCGGCTAAAGGACTCGTAAAGGACGTGATGCCCTGAACGCCCTCCTGCAGCCGTCGTTCGGTCTCAACGATCGAATGTGGAATCTCGTCCTCCACAAGTGGTCCTCCGGTCCCCTCTCTATACCCCCTTTCCTACCTTGGTATGTCTCAACAAATATTGTATAACAGAAAGTTCCATAAAGTAAAAGAGACAAACATAAAAAAGATTGACAAATTGAAAGGAGACAATGTACTTCGGTTTAGAGTACAAGATAAATGGCTTAAAAACCTCAGTACCAAAACCATACCTAACAACGTCCAAAAATACTTTCACTAGGATCCAAATTTAGTGTTGGATTAGACCGAGAAGACATCAAAATTGAGAGAATAATTGCTGACATAGAGTTCATTCTACAAGCAGTTCCTGAAGATAGAAGGGATATACAGAGAGCAAGGAGTGCAAACATAGTTACAAATTATCTGCAAAAGGGTAAACATGATTCTTCAGCGTTTAATATGATGTATAAGGAGGCAAAGAGGTATTTAAAAACAAATGACGATCTCATTATATTAGACAGTGACAAAGGAGGTGTTACAGTCATTATGGACAACACAGATTATGAATGTGAACTCCAGAACATTTTAGATTCAAGAGACTTCAAACAGTTAACAAAGGATCCCACACAGACCATTCAGAATAAATGCAACAAATTTATTGCTAAGTTAAATAAAAAATAGTACATAACAGATCAAAAGGCAAAGAGTATGAAGACATTCAACTCTGTATGTCCGAGGATATATGGAAATCCTAAACTACACAAAAGAGGTTACCCCATCAGACCTATAATATCAAGCATTAACAGTCCCATGTCAAACCTGTCACAATTCATTGCAGACATATTAAAAGCAGCCTATGACACTAACAACGAATATTTCATTAAAGATACATTTGAATTTGCAGAATTTATAAATAATTACAAAATACCAGAAAACCACATACTGGCATCTGCAGATGTGATAAATTTGTTTGGAAATTTAGACAAGACAACCATTTTGAATGTACTTAAAGAAAAGAAGGAAATAATAGAAACGCACACAACTGTTGACGAGGAACTATTTTTTGAAATCGTAGATTTCTTGCTAGATAATAATTATTGCACTTTTAAAGGAAAATTCTATCTACAGACCTTTGGGTGTGCTATGGGATCGAAATTAAGCCCTATTTTGGCGCAGTACGTTATGGATCACCTATTGGACACAGTGAAAAGATCATTCTCTGTAAAGTGGCCATTCATGAAAAAGTTCGTAGATGACATTGTTTTTGCTCTACCAGAGTCGGAAATTGGGAGGCTGAAAGAATACTTAAATTCATACAGTCCCAGTTTGCAATTCACTATAGAGAGAGAAGATGAATCAAGGTCGATTACATTTTTGGACACAAGAATATGTCGATTTGAAGAAGGGGTCAAGCTCAGTTGGTATAGAAAAGATACAAGTGCGGGCAAATATATAAACTACTATTCGAACCATCCAATAAACATGAAGGTGAACACTAGGTATGAAAAAGAGGATAACCAAAATATGCCACAATGACTTTTTGAATGAGAGTATGAAGAAGTTGTATGAAATTTTGGAACAAAATGCATATCCAAAACCAATGTTAACAAAATTGATCTATGGAACTGGGAACACACATCTAAACGAGGTCGACATTACACACAACAGGGAACGAAAAATGTACGCATCATTTCCGTTCATTCCAAGCTTAACAACTAAAATAAAAAATATATTTAGAGAAGAAAATGTTATTTTAGCCACTTATAATTTAAAAAAGGTTAATAATTTGTACAGCCATATCAAAGATAAAATTCCCACCACACCGCAAAGCAACATAGTAATATACCAGGTGGACTGTAGGAATTGTCCAGGTACATATGTGGGTCAGACTTCTCAGTGGTTGAAAAACCGAATGGCCATACATAGAAGTGATATCCAATTAAACAAAGACAGATGTGCACTGGCTATACATGCAAATAAATACAGCCATGAAATTGATATCCAAAATACAAGAATATTAGATGTTGAAAAAAACTACACAAAAAGGCTGGTTTTGGAGATGATACATATCAATAATCAATCACATTCAATAAATAAGAAAGCAGACACCAATAAATTAAGTAGCATATACATTATCTGTTGACGATGAAAAATGCCTCCACCAATTTTTATGATGGCCCGCTGGACGAGTAAAATGCTGAGACTATTGCAGAACGGAATGACGAAATCACGGAGACAAAGACAACCTTAACCTTGACATGATCCTGACAAGTGAAAAATCACGCATGATAAAAATTTTTGTAGTAGGTAATTCTCCCTGAAATTGTAGTTATCGGAAAATTGAAGCTTTTTATAGTTGATTCACGTAAAAATCGAAAAGAATGTCACTCTCGTCTGATTTACTTGAAGTCAATTTTTATTGTATAACCTCAAATTTGGTAAGATTTTAATTTTTATTTTGAAGAGTTTGTGTTGTTATTTTTTAATGTAAATGTACTGATTCTGTGTTTTTTGATGTTCATTGCAGTTAGTCCTGAAGAAGCAATAAAAAATTGCGAAAGCTCGACAAAGAAAAAAGAGTACACTTTTTTCACTCCGAATGAGTCAAAAAATCCTTAAACCACCATTTTAAAGTATATAAGAAAAAACAACGCCGGATATAAATGACTGAGTTTGACTCATGGATTCATTCATGTATAGAACTTTGCCGACGGATAAACAGGTGTTCCTAGTGAAATTCTGTAAATAAATTGTGTATATAAATTATTGATTATTGTTAGTTAAGTGTGAATATAAATTAGTTTAAAGAAGACTTGTAGTGTTTTTCTAATTAGCTGAGGAAAAACGTAACAATTGGTGTCAGGTGTGGTGTTACCAAGAAGAGTAGAAACTACTCCGAAATTAGTTTGGAAAATCCTGAATGCCGGTAACGAGATCTCAAGCTGAGAAAATGGACCAGGCCAGTATGGACTTTTTCAAGAAAGCTTTTGAAGAACTGACAAATAAAATGAGTACCATGGAAAATAAAATGGAGGAAAATTCGAAGGACATGAAAGATAAAATGGATTCCATGGAGAATAGAATGGAAAATAAGATGGATACCATGGAAAATAAAATGGACGACAACAGTAAGTCTCTAGAAAATAGTTTTAGAGGTAAATTAGAATCTATAGAGGATAAAGTCGAGGATAGTCTAAAAACGATGACCGATAATTGCTCGAAGTTAGAGAATAAGATTGGAAATATTGAAGACCGGTTAGAAAACCTGGAGATTTTGAAGGAGGAAATAGAAGACGATATACAAGGGAAATTGGAAGAGCATACCGAAAGCATGTTGAAAATTATGGAAGATCGATTTAACAAAATAAGCAGGCAAGTAGATGAGAAGGTCAATAAAGATAGAAATATTCCAGTGAAATGCGAAAATAGTGGAGAAGCAGGCCGAGCAAGGGTCAAACCGCCAACTTTCGATGGTAAAACGGCCTGGTGCACATACCAGAGACAATTTGAAGCTGCAGCTAACGCGAATGGATGGAATAATGAGGAAAGAGCAACGGCCTTGATTGTTGCATTGAGAGGCGAGGCCTTAAATATTTTACAGATTATTCCAACTAGTCAGCAAAATGATAACGGGGCGCTGATAAGTAAATTACAGATGAGATATGGCGACGGACATTTACAGCAAGTATATCACGCCCAGATAAAGAGCCGTAACCAGAAAAATTCAGAGACCTTGCAAGAATTTGAAGCTGACATCGCACGGTTGGTAAGGCTGGCGTATCCGACTGTACCGGACAGTTTCCTTGAACAGCTTGCAGTGCAGACGTTCGTGAGACGGACTGAGAGATAGTGAGACCCAGCAAACCTTGCGGTTGGCTCCGACCTAAGACCCTGGATGATGCTCTAGCCCATGCATTAGAGTTCGAAGCAGCCAAGCAGGCTTCACATAGGGGTCAAATAAAAATCAGGCGTACCATGGATGATTCCGAGGACAGCACCGAAAATATAGAGGATATAATACGCCGAGTTCTCCAACAACAACAAAATAGAGGACCTAGATGTTGGAATTGTGGTGAAGTAGGGCATATTCGCCACTCTTGTAAGAAGCCTGCTAAGCCAAAACAACAGGAACAGGGAAACTAAAACGGGTTGGTGAAAGGGGGCATAAGCCGAACCGCCTAAACAATGCCCCAGAAGTTATCATCCAGACCATCTTGGACTCCAGCAGTATATATGTCGACGGTAAGATCAATGGGCGGTCGGCTAAAATGTTGATCGACACAGGTGCGACCCGTACTATTGCAAGACCCGATATAGTGAGAGGCAAGACATACCGACTATGACACGATTACGCACCGCCACTGGGGAGAGTGTTCCAACGCACGGAAGGAAGAAGACCAGAATACTAATTGGTGGTACGTCATTCGAGCACGAGGTACTGGTGGCAGATATCACGGAGGAAGTCATCCTAGGAATGGATGTGATTAAGGGACAGGGTTTCGAGATGGATATGAGGAACGACATCCTGAGAATTGGAAACCTAGAAATTCCATTCCTAGGAAAGGAAGACGCTGTGAGTAGAGTCTTACTCGTGGAAGATATCACCGTGCCTGGCCTGGCGGAAACCTTGGTGAGCGGGTATTTAGACAAGAATCTTCGCAGTGGTCACGTTAGACTCATCGAGCCAGCCACCGGTAGCCCAGCCGAAGGAATACTCACCGGGAAGACGTAAATCTGGTAAATCTGAAGAAAGACACTGTAATAGGAGAATGGTGCTCAGTATCGTGTGTGACAGGCGGTAGTCAAGACGAACAGAAGAGCGTTCCCAAGAAGAATAAGGTGTCACACAAATTGGTCGAAATGCTGACATCCTCCTGCAACAACCTAGAACCAGAATACATCAAGGAAGTAAGAAAATTGATCACCGAATATAGTGATGTATTTGCCATGGATGATGACCAGCTGGGAAGAACTAATGTCGTGAAGCACCCAATCAATACCGGAAATTCAGGACCTATTCGCCAACATCCGCGAAGACTTCCCATTGCCAAGAGAGATGAGGCCGAGAGAATCATCAAGGACATGCATGATCAAGGCATAATAGAACCCTCGGACAGTCCTTGGTCATTACCTGTAGTTCTGGTCAGAAAGAAAGATGGCAGCACTAGATTCTATGTTGACTACCGTCGCCTGAACGAAGTCACGAAAAAAGATTGCCATCCAGGCTCGAAATGGTTCTTCACCCTCGATCTGAAGAGTGGTTACTGGCAGGTTGAATTGGATCCCAAGGACAAAGAGAAGACTGCTTTCACTATTGGGACCGGATTATGGCAGTTCAATGTGATGCCATTCGGCCTTTGCAACGCACCTGCAACTTTCGAGCGTCTGATGGAGACCATTCTACGAGGGTTGTCTTGGAAGACGTGTCTTGTATATTTGGACGATGTTATTGTTTTTGGCCGTACATTCCACGAACATCTGGGAAACTTAAGAGATGTACTTGAGAGGCTGCGCACTGCAAATCTGAAGCTAAGTCCGAAAAAGTGTCACCTGTTCAAGAAGGAAGTGAAGTACTTGGGACATGTAGTATCTGAAACTGGAGTAAGGGCTGATCCAGATAAGATCCGAGTCGTACGCGAATGGCCAACACCGCAAGACAAACAAAAAGTCAGGAGCTTTCTTGGGCTGTGCACCTACTATAGGAAATTCGTGCTAGGATTTGCCAATATTGCGAAGCCTTCAACAAAACTGACTGAAGAGGGAAAGGACTTCGTATGGGATGTAGAGTGTGAAGAAGCCTTTACTCGATTGAAAGGTGCTCTTACGTCGGCCCCAATCCTGAGTTACCCCCAGATGAAAGGAAGGTTCATATTGGACACGGATGCGAGTAACATGGGAATAGGTGGTATATTGTCCCAAATTCAAGATGGCAAAGAAAAAGTTATAGGGTACTTCAGCAAAGTCTTGTCGAAACCGGATCGTAACTACTGCGTAACGAGAAGAGAGCTGTTTGCTGCAGTCAAGTCCATGGAGCACTTCTATAAATATCTCTACGGAAGAGAATTTCTTCTGAGAACAGACCATGCAGCGTTGAAATGGCTTCTTCAATTCAAGAATCCGGAAGGTCAAGTAGCGCGATGGATGGAAAGACTACAATTTCGCTGTGGAGCATCGTGCAGGAAAGTCCCATGGAAACGCTGACGCTATGTCTAGAAGATCGTGGCCTATAGACTGCAAGCACTGTAAAAAACTGGAGGACAAAGAATGTTGCCGAAGAACCACTATAACTGATGAGAATTGGCTGCCAGATCACCTGAGACAAGACCAAGAGAACGACCCAGAGCTGAAACTGATTTTAAGATGGAAAGCGGATGATCGTAGGCCTGGATGGGGAGAACTGTGTCAGATGAATTCAAGGGTCAAATCATATTGGGCACAATGGGACTCCCTCCTAATAGAGGATGGGTTGCTCAAGAGGACCCTTGAGAATGAAGAAGGTACCGGATCCAGAAACCAAGTTGTAGTCCCTAGGAGTAGAATACAAGATGTATTGCAGAAGTTACATGATGGGACCTCCGGCGGCCATTTCGGCATCAAGAAGACCCTAGAAAAGGTTCGAGAGCGTTTCTACTGGGTTAATTGCAAGGAGGACGTCAAGGACTGGTGCAGAAAATGCGGACTGTGTGCTTCGGTGAATGGCCCAAGAGGAAGTCGTAGAGCCCCTATGAAACAGTATAACGTTGGTAGCCCAATGGAGCGCGTAGCAATAGATATAGCTGGTCCGTTTCCAGAAACTGACTATGGAAACAAGTACATCCTTGTTGCTATGGACTACTTCTCCAAATGGGTGGAGGCTTACGCCATTCCGAATCAAGAATCCGCAACAGTTGCTGATGTATTGGTCAAGGAGATGTTCTGCAGATTCGGCATGCCTATGGAGCTTCATTCGGATCAGGGACGAAACTTTGAGTCCAGCTTGTTCCAGACCCTATGCGAATTACTAGGGATCAATAAGACCAGAACAACTGCTCTCCACCCACAGTCAGACGGTATGGTCGAGAGAATGAATAGGACTGTGGGAAAATACTTGGCCAAGGTTGTCTCCGACCACCAGAGAGATTGGGATAGGTACCTGCATCTATTCACCATGGCCTATAGATCATCCGTGCAGGAATCGAAAGGGGAAACCCCAGCATGTATCATGTTCGGTCGAGAGATGAGACTCCCTTGTGACCTGGAGTTTGGGTGTACCCCTGGTACGGATATTGCGGGTGAAGATTACGTGAGCAGTCTGAAGGGGAGATTGCACTACATCCATGAGAAGGTCCGGAAAAACCTGCAAATTGCAAGTGATCGCATGAAGACTCGTTACGACATCAAGGCAGCAGAAGGTGGATACGAGGTAGGTGATTTGGTATGGTTGTTCAGCCCCCAGAGGAGAAGAGGGCTATCCCCAAAGTTACAGAAGGATTGGGAAGGACCATATAAGGTTGTGAAGAGGATCAACGACGTAGTCTACCGCATCCAAAATTGCCAAGAGGAAAGAAACGTGTAGTTCATGTGAATCGCCTGGCAAGGTATGAGGCTGATCATAACGCTCAGGACGAGGCGGAAGTGGGAAGGACTACAACTCAGACCCTAGATCAAGAGGAATTGAGCTTTAATCAGTTCATGGCAAATTATGGAGAAACCGGAAAAGCGAGGTTCGGGATCACAACCTGAGGAGCAACAAGATCTGTTTGCGGTACCGGTAGACTACTCATTGGCGCACTGCGTAGCTGAAGATCTCAACATGTCCAAAGGGATAGCTCTCTCTTCAAGAAGAAATTTGGTGGTGTAACAGACCTCATGGGACAACAACCTTCCCTTAACCGAATCCTGAAGTTGACCGATGGACCTCGTTATCTCTTCTACATGGTAACCAAGGAAAATCTTACGGAAAACCAACTTACCAAGCCATGTGGAGCACCTTGATGAACCTTAGGGACGAGCTGGCTAGAGTAGGTGTGAACAAGCTTGCAATTCCCAAGCTGGGTTGTGGACTGGATCGTCTGAACTGGAGAGTAGTTCGTAACATGCTGGAGGTAGTTTTCCAGAATACCGATGTCCGAATACGGGTTTGTAGTTTCAACCCGAAAGGCGGTCCCGTAAAGAAAACGGTATCCTGCTATTTCGATCAACAAGGGATCTGCAGAAATGGGAGCGCTTGCAGATTCAATCATGAAGGAAAAGTTCGGGGATCGAACGTTCTTTTAAGGAGGGAGCAATGTAACAAAACCGAATATGAGCCGTCTAATTACTGATGCATCAGCAGATGAGTTCCGCTTCATGCGCCGACAGAGGGATTAAGACCATGAAAGGGACCGCTCGCCATAAAGCTGTCACATAAAAACGTTTAATGATGGCATATTTATGAGACATCAAGAGGCCGCTTGGAATACTCTGGAATGTGACGCATCTTCTCGTAACTTCTAGAAAAAACAACGCCGGATATAAATGACTGAAGCCGATTCATGGATTCATTCATGTATAGAACTTGCCGACGGATAAACAGGTGTTCCTAGTGAAATTCTGTAAATAAATTGTGTATATAAATTATTGATTATTGTTAGTTAAGTGTGAATATAAATTAGTTTAATGAAGACTTGTAGTGTTTTTCTAATTCGCTGAGGAAAAACGTAACAATATAATTGAGTATTCTTCGTGCGCGACCGTCGGCTGGTTTGGTTCGGGCATCGCATCTGTGGTTGGCAGGCGTTTGAAGTTTGTGCGAACTTTTTCTAAGTTTTCGAATCAATAAATATTATTCACAGAATAATATAGTATTTTTTTGTGTTCATCTCATATGAAATAGTCGTAACATTTCAGTTTGCAGTGCAGCAGACATTACTGCATTATGAATCAAAAGTTATAGTTAGGTTTACGTGAAAAATCATAAAGCTAAGTGGATATATAGGATGACTTGAAAAAACCTGTAGAGCTGATTGAAGAACAAAATTTTTCAATAAGGGAAGCTACCAAGATGATGAACAACCTAGCTATCAGTCATCGCAAAAGGTGAAAAAAAAATAAAAATTAAGGCACCTCGTCTCGGCTGTTAAACCGTATTAAACCCTGATATGGCCAAAGAAGCAGCAGACCGTTAAAAAATAATCTCATATTCTAGAGGCAGTATTAGCAATAATAATTCGACTTTATTGACTCAATTCAACACAATAAAATAATCAAACAATTCACAAAAACCGAGAAGAACCGCCGAAGCAAAGTTTAGTCATATAGACTACTCCCACACTCAACTCCACAAATTCTTCCATGGCAAATTACAAAATGAGAATAAAACATTGAGTGCATATACAACAAATAGCAACAAGGTTGACGTAAAAATAAATAAATTCTAGTTTCCTATATATAACAACAAATATAAACCTACGTACAAATATATTCTCTAGCAAACAGAAACGACCTAAGCGGAGACTTGAAAGCAAAAACCAACGCGAAATTGCTAACATCAATATCAAATGGATTCACTACTTTCGCAGCATTGAAAGAAAAATACCGACAAAATCCAGCTGACTGGTGAGCGGCAATCGTCAATTTGAACGGATATCAGAATTCACCGAGTGAGCAGTAGACCTAAGTATCCGATGATCCAGTGTACCATTATCTTATTAGCTTGAACACAAAACATCTCAAGTGCATCCTGACCCTACCTTCCATCCTAAGGCAACCTAAATCCTTAATCTTACTAGATACATAATCAAACTTACGAAGACCAAAAACAAACCAGGAGCACCAATTCTAAATAAACTGAATACTTCATTTAGGAAAACTATCCAGACAGGGCCCATAAATTATGTCGTAGTAGTTGAGAGTTGACAATACTAATACGTTTGATAGATTCTTCTTCATCTAAAAGGTCAAATTTTTACGAGTAGAATATCAAGAACTCTGAGCTTATAAAATGCTGACCTAACTGAAGTTGAAACATGCTTCCGAAATCTAAATCTTCGTCAAAATAAACCCCCAGATTCCTGGCGCCATCACATACTTCCAATTTATTCCCGTTGAGACTAAGATCCAAACGGGCTTTGATTATATCTCTACCTTTTCTCCTACAATAGACAATACATTTGGTTTCAGCCGAGTTTGTAAGAAGATTGTGAGACTTACTCACTTGTAAAGTCGCTTCAAGCTTAACTCTAGCCGAAGCCAGACACAACTCGCTCATACTAAAACGGAACATTAACTGAATATTGTCAGCAAATGCCTCAGGAATGTTAGGAACGATCATATCATGGAAACAGTCAAAACAGAGAAGCCAAAATATTTCAGCTTGGCACACAAAAGGTAATGGTTGATCGTGTCGAATGCCTTCGAGAAATCGAGGAAAACCTGCAGAACAGAATAAACTCCGTCAAGATCATGAAATATTCTATCCGTAACCAATGCCAGAGCTGTGGCCGTACTGTGATTCCTACGAAAGCCAGACTGGTATGACGGGAGCAAATTAAAATCATTGACGTACTGCAAAATCTGATCTAACAAAATCTTCTCCAACAACTTGGACACAAATGGCAGAATACTGATAATCTTCAAATCTGAAAAAGAAGTTTTAGGGAACGGTATACCAATAGCGCCATACAGGCAACTATTCAGCTATTGACCAGATGCTGAACATACGATTCCAAAACTAGAAATGCATGAACGAGCATATCCGACGTAACATCATTGTCGCCTACAGCTCGGGAACGAATGCCAATCATGATGGTCCTTATTCGACCCAAAAAAGCAAAAATCTCTAATGATTCCGTGTCCTTTGAGCAATCTTGTATAGCCCTTGCATTAACTTTTGAAATATTTAGAGGTCTTAATGCCCTTCAGGTAGCCGCATTACCATCAGAATTAGCAGCCAAGAAATATGACTTCTTGCTACGTCTCACTTCAGCCAGAGTACCATTTCTTATTCTCTTATACACATTCCAATCCTCCATAGATCCAGACCGCCTCAATGCAGCCAAAGCAAGGTCCCTCCTCTTCATCAACCCCCTGAGCTGCTCAGTCAACGAGGGCGCTTTCAGCTTCGAAATTCTCTTTCGTCTAATATGATCATGACAGTGATAAACGCTCAATAAAATGTCATTAAAAATTTGAACCTTTTTATTTATATTCGGTTCGCGGATGAACGAGTGCCACTTTTCCTACCTCAAGTTCGAAAGAAAAACCTCATTATCAAAATGATCAAAGCCCCTATAAAATATAAATTTTTGAACCCTCTTCGGCCTAGGCATGCTGCACTCACAAAATGCTAATCGATGGTCACTGAATGGCACACGTTCATCACGCCACTCGCTCCTATTAAGTCGGCTGGAGAATTCACAAAAAAAAAAGCATAAGTAGAGATAACTTACGATCCTACAAATTCATCTGGTTGACATTGACCACACCAATACAGAAAATATAATCTGCCATAGGACATACACAATTCAACATCAGATCAACCTCATTAACAAAGAATTAATCTTACATTGGCGCTTTTTGCGATTTGGAGGTCTATACACTACACCAATTATAATACTCAACTTTTGAAAACTCAACTGTATCCACAGACACGCAACTGGACTATCGAAATCGAAATCAATATCAACTACTTAAACACTATAGTGCTCTTTCACGAATACACTGACTGATAGTCTTCATTGTTTGAAAACACCAGGTTTTTGTTGGTACTGCCCATGTTGTTATAAAATACGCAATAAATATGAAGAATATATCAAGGGATCTTTTGATTCCAAGCTGAATCAAATGCTCGGTGGATTCAAGGAATTGTTCGACGAATTTTTAGTTAGGATAACTAATCAGGCTGATGAGGTTTTCTCGAAAATCTGTCTTGCGCCTCCTGCTGCTGAGCCTTCTAGCTATTCGAACGCTGTCAAATCCAAATCAATGGTCGTCATCAAACCCAAAGACACCAGTCAAGCGAATTCCAGAACGAAGCGCGACATAATGAGAAGTATGGATCAGGTAGAACTGGGTTTGAAGGTTTCACAGGTCAAGCAAATCAGGGATGGTGGTCTGTTTATCAGCTGTGACGATTCTGAGGGTGCTAATAACATTAAGAAGATTGTTCATGAGAAACTTTCTCCTGATTATCGGGTGTCTGATGTAAAGAAAATTTTTCCTAAAGTGAAGGTTGTTGGTCTTGACGAAAATTATAAGGCCGAGGAAATTGTGAAATTTTTGAGAGGTCAAAACAATATAATCTCAGACACATCTCATCTGAAGGTTTTAAAAACTTGGGCAACACATAAAAATTCCGAAATTTATCCAGCAGTTGTAGAGATGGATGTCGATACTCATTCTATGGTTTTGAAACGAGGCAAGCTTTTCGTGAATTTTGATGTTTGCTCCGTTTATGATGCAACTGAATTGATGATTTGTTACAATTGTAGTGGCTTTAATCATGGTCAATCAAAATGTTCTAAGACAACTACCTGCCCAAAATGTGCCGGTGATCATTCCTTGAATGTTTGTACTAGCACTGTTTTGAAATGTATAAATTGTTTTAATGCTAAGTTAAAAAAGTTCGATCATGCTGTTTGGGATTCTAGAGAGTGTCCTATTTATTTAAAAAAATTGAACCATCTGAAATCTTCCATTTTTGGTGGTGAATAGCAATCATTGCTTGATGGATTTTCTGGAGACTTTCTTACATCTCAGTCAGGTGACATATGTTTTTTCTACCAAAATGTTAGAGGCTTAAGGTCGAAATTGAATACTATTTATAACAGCATTTCACAATTTGACTACGACATTATATGTTTAACTGAGACCTGGCTCTCTTCTGATATTTCAAACTCCGAAATCTGTAGTGATCAATATATATTGTATAGAAAGGATCGCAGCTTTGACCTCACGTCGGCGACAAGGGGTGGTGGTGTTTTAGTTGCAGTGCATTCTGACCTGACTGTTACCTGCCTTGATCTTCACTGCATTACCGAGGTCTTTCATAGCATTGATATAGTTGGTTTGAAGGTAGTAATAAAGGGTGCTTGTTTATATATTTTTACCATTTATATACCTCCCAGTTTGAAACTTGAACAATATGAGGGACTGTTCGAGGCTATTTCAGGTTTGCCATATCTGCTTCTCGGGTATTGCGAAATCATTATTCTGGGGGATTTTAATATTACTGAATATGTGGATTATCAGTTGTCTTCTTCACACACTACTGGAAGAGTGGAGGCACTCCTGGGATTCTTGGACTATATGGACTTACATCAGGTCAACAAGGTGGTTAATAGGAATGGACGGATTTTGGACCTTGTTTGTTGTCGGCATCAGATGGTTGTGAGTGGGTCAGAACTACTCTCTTGTACCGGTTGATTTACATCATCCACCTCTAGAGTTTTATCTGACCCTACCATTTAGACATCCTAAAGGTAAGTTGAGGGGAGGTATTCCTGAGAGTTTCAATTTCAGACGAGCTAACCTCTCGTTACTCTATGATTGCCTATTGAATACCAACTGGGATTTCGTCACTGAGTATGACGATGTCGATTTAGCGTGTGCAGGATTTTATGACCATCTTAACGGTATCTTTAATGCTTGTGTACCCAAAACATCTGGTAGGAGATCTCGGTACCCACCTTGGTTTAATAGAGATATAATTTTTAAGTTGAAAGCCAAGGACAGTTGTCGTCGAGCCTATAAGTCAACAGGTTGTACATCATTTCTAGTGGAATTTGAGGAGCTTCGCAGAGAACTGTAGAACGCAATCTCGATAGCCCAGACCGGTTTCTGTCGGGAAGCCGAGGAGGAATTATCTGGGGATCCATCTAAATTTTGGGGCTACTTAGATGGAATTCGGGGTGGTTCCTCCAATCCGGGCTCTATGAAGTTTGATGGATCAGTCTTATCGGATCCTCAGGACATCGCCAATGCCTTTGCTGCCTTCTTTGAGGCTGCTTTTGTGAGATCTTCGGCACCACAGCGGGACCGTTCCGGCCAAGACTGTTTTGGGCAAACTCTATCTGTTCCCGATATAAGCGAGGAGTGTGTGTTGTCTTGTTTGAGGGAGTGCAAGGGTAGCATGACGGCTGGCCCGGATGAAGTTCCGTCTTTTTTACTGAGAGACTGTGCCATCATTTTCTCTAAGCCTTTGACTGCGCTTTTAAGCTGTCACTTTCCAAACGATGTTTCCCAAGCATTTGGAAGGAAGGTAAAGTCTGCCCTGTATTCAAGAGGGCAGTAGAGAAGACATCGAAAATTACAGACCCATCGTTATTCTGAGCAATTTTAGTAAAGTTTTTGAGAAAGTTTTATACAATATAATTTACGCTCATGTTAAATGCCAAATTAATGATGGTCAGCACGGTTTCATTAGGGGCCGGTCTACTGCTACGAACTTGACTTGTTTCACTCCAGTATGTGTCTACTGCTTTGGATGAATTTTTCAGGTCGATGTTATATACACTGACTCTCCAAGGCATTTGATAGGCTTGACCATGGAGTTGTTCTCACAAAGTTGTCCTCGTTTGGCTTGAAAATGATTTTATCTCTTTCCTGGAATCATATCTTGCTAATAGAAAACTGTTCGTTCAGTATTCTGGAATCAGGTCATATGAGTTCTCCGCAACGTCAGGTGTTCCACAGGGTTCCATTTTGGGTCCTCTGTTGTTCATGTTGTTTATGAACGATCTGAGTTTACACCTGCTCTGTCTGTTGCTTTTGTATGTAGATGATTGCAAATTGTTTTGTCGAATTGAGTCTATCCAGGATTGCTGGGATCTTCAGGGTGAAATCGATAATCTGAATGATTGGTGCCGAGAAATCGACTATCATTAAATATAAAAAAGTGCAATGTGATGACCTTCTGTCGCAGTAAGTCAGTTGTCATCTTTCAATACAACATTGAGGGAGAGTGTTTTGGACAGGGTGACTGAATACAGAGATCTGGGTGTCTTATTCGATCAGAGGTTGACTTTTTGTACCCCATGTGAGGGCAACTGTGTCCGATGGCCTCAGAGCTCTCGGGTTTATAATTAGGAATTCCGGAGATTTGTTGGAGACTCGATCCCTTTTCCTTCCTTTACGGCGCTCGTGAGGTCAAAGCTTGAATATGGATGTGTTATATGGAATCCCGGTTATAGGGTTCATATTAATAGTTTGGAGAAAAAATACAGAGGCGATTTCTGAAGTAACGTGTGTTTCAAAATAGATGACTTTATCCTTGTGTCGAATACAAAATGGGTACTTATTGAACAGGTTTAATGTTAACTCTTTAGAGGTGCGTAGGACTTATTTGGGAGTTCTTTTTCTAAATAAACTCATGAGTTTCAAAATTGATTGCCCCTACTTACTAGGCTCTGTGAACTTGCACGTCCCTAGACTACCTGTAAGAAATATATCCAAGTTCTATCTTCCATTTCCTCGGACTAACGTGCTTCAGTTTTCGCCAATGTTTAGAATTTGTCATGATTTTTGCAATTTTCAAGATGTATTGGATGTTTTCAACTGTACGAAATTAGAAATAAGAAGGGCTGTATTGGGGTCGTGATTTTTTAGTTAATTTGGGTTTGCATTTGTATGTATATTTATTTTTATGAGTTTGTATTTTGTTAATTTTTGTTTATTCCCAATCTGTAATTGGTCTAGACTGTAGATTGGTGTAATTTAATAAATAAATAAATAAATAAATAAATACACCAACACAACCCCTCCTCCCCACTCTATCACTGCGAATGAATTTAAAACCAGGAAGTGACACATCAGCAGAGTTTACGTCATCGTGGAGCCAGGTCTCAGTCACGCCGAAAATATCATAATTGTTAGATTCCACTATCTCAGCCAAATCCCTCACCTTGGAGAACAAAGAACTTGCGTTTATGTTAGCAACAATCATTAAACATAAATAAACAAAAAAACTCAATACAAAAAATTTAGTGAAAATTATGACAAATTCAAAATGAATTGAAACTATTAGAGAAATAAGAGCAAAATACTGATCAAAAATTTTTCTTCCTACCAGGTTTTGGTAGGGTTTCCGCCCAAATGGCCACTGGTTTGTGTTTAGACCTCAATTGCCTCGATATATCTTCAGTATTCTGCAAT
>JARTUT010002009.1:0-21650 GCA_030674115.1 Micraspis discolor
ATATAATAATAGCAATAAGATCGGGAACCAGAGAAAAAATCGAAAATGGTCCCGTCAGGGACCCGCGAAAGGCGTAGCCGAGCGTGAGGCCCGCAGGGCCGAACCCGGGGCAATCTTAAAACAGATCGAAAAGGCGTATCCTCTTCTAGGAGAAGCGACCCCGAAACCCGCCCCGGGCGCTCTTAAAGTGCCCGAAATTTTCAAACGAAAATCGCGAAATCGGCCATTTTCGCGAAATCGCCGAAAGGCGAAAAACGGGAGAAAGTACTCTATGAAGCCGAAGCATCTCGCGGGAGGAGGGGTCGCTTTTTCTGGACGAGGAACGTCCCCATGCGTGGCTACGAGCTCAGCCGCGGAGCCCCTCGAAATCTATACGAAAATTATGCATATAAAACGGCAATTTTTAGACTCGCGACTTCCCTGAAACGTCAAAAACCGCACCTACGTTTTCCCTCCGTGCCGGTCGAAAACGATATAAATCGCCCCGCGATCGGTAGAAAACGAATCTACGTGAAATTTCCCATCTCTGGGTACCAATTTTCACATCCAAGTAGCGAGTCAAGGCCGCGAATTCTTCATTCGAAATTCGGCAATTTATACGGTGAAATGAGGCAAAATGTCAGAATTTCTCATACGATTCCGATGATAGCCGAACGCGAGCTCCAAATTTGAAAATACGGCATCAATTTTTCGCTCGATATGGCCGGTGAAAGATTGTTTGCGCCTTCCAAGCACTCGAATAAGAATCTACAGGAGATTCCGAATCTCTAGATACCTACCACTTTTCGTGAATCGCAAGAAAAACACCTCAAATATGCGTTTGAAAATCGTCATTTCAGGCTCTATTTTCGCGCTAATTCATTTTCGTCCTTGAAGAATGCACACAGATCGCGATGAATCGCTATACAGGCTGTGCTATCTCGAAAAAATCGCTATACAGGCTGTGCTTATGGAAAGCACTGATTTTCACCAGATTCTTTCTTCGAGAGATTTCGTGTTACTTAGGGTTCTATCATGTTTTCCGCGTTTTTTCGTATTTGGTCGGTTTCTTTCTTGGTGGAATGCACTGAACTCGAAACGATAGAGTTATAAGTAGTTTCGGTTTGTTTTTTATGAAGAAAGCACCCACTGCGAATCAATTATATATGGGGTGTCCCATATATTCTTCAAGTTCTCTCGCGAATGGGAGCTGATTTCGGTATAATGTCATACAGGGTGTGCGATTCACAATGAATTTGCGATCGGGTGATATACGGGGTGTGCAATTTACAAGTTAATTTGATTTTTTTTGCGCAAATTCGAGTTTTTGTGTTGTTTCGGGGAATTTTGGATCTTAATTCGATAAAATATATTCGATTCATATACAGGGTGTCAGATCTGAGTAGCGCTGACATTCACCAGAGTTTTTCTCCAGCTTTTGTGCTTTTCCGCGTAAGGGAGCTTAATTCAATGAAATCCCATACAGGGTGTGCCATTAACAATGATTTCGCGATCGATTGATATACAGGGTGTGCAGTTTAAAAGTTCTTTCATTATTTTTTGCACGCTTTCGGTTTTTTGTGTTCCCTCGGGGTTTTAAGCTTTCCTTCGAGTTTTTTTGCGCGCTTTCGGTGATTTTGTGCTCCTTCGGGGTTTTTTCGGTTCCTTTGGATATTTTTCGTTCATTCGTGGTACTTCGGGTTCTTTCAAGTTTTTCCGTGTTTCGTCGGGTTCTTTCTTCGTGGAATGCACCGAACTTGAAACGATAGAGTTAAAACGATATTCTTTCGGTTTGTTTCTTATGATGAAAGCACCCACTGCGAATCAATTATATACTGGGTGTCCCATATGCATTTTTCATCATGTTTTTTCACGTGTGAAAGCTAATTTCGGTAAAATGTCATACAGGGTGTGCGATTTACAATGAATTTGCGATCGGGTGATATACGGGGTGAGCACTTTACAAGTTCTTCTGTTTTTTTGCGCGCTCTCAAGTTTTTTCAAGTTTTTGTGTTCCTTCGGTTTTTTTACGGAAAAATTATCTTCGAAACATATACGGGGTGTTACATAGGAGCTCCATAGAATAATTTTGATACTTCCTTCGTGGTAATTACTGAACTCGAATAGATGGAGTTACAACGATATTCTTTTGGTTTTTTTTTTCACTGCTAATCAATTGTATACTGAGTGTCTCATATGCATTCTCCTTCAAGTTTTCTCGCGAATGGGAGCGGATTTCGATAAAATGTCATACAGGGTGTGCAATTTACAATAAGTTTACGGTCGGGTGATATACGGGGTGTGCAATTTACAAGTACTTTTGTGTTTCGGGTTTTTTTCAGGTTCCTTTAGATTTTTTGTGTTACTTGGTGTTCTTTCGTGTTTTCTCGCGTTGTTTCGTGTAATTTCGGTTTCTTTCGTATAACTTCGGTTTCTTTCGTGTTTCTTCGGATTCCTTCGTGTTTTTTCGCATTTCTCCGTGTTTTTTCCAGTTCTTTCTAGCTTTTTCGCTTTCAACGGGTAATTTGACGTGTTTCGTGTTTTTGCGCGCTTCATTGATGTATGGGCCCTATTGATCTGCGGTCTATATTGATCTATGGTCTATATTGATCCATGGGCCAATTGAACTACTGGCCTATTGAACTACTGGCCTATGGATCTACGGGCCTATGGATCTACGGGCCTATTGATCTACCCGCTTACTAGTCAATATAATAATAGCGATAAGATCGGGAACCAGAGAAAAAAATCAAAATTGGTCCCGTCAGGGACCCGCGAGGCGTAGCCGAGCGTGAGGCCCGCAGGGCCGAACCCGGGGCAATCTTAAAACAGATCGAAAAGGCGTATCCTCTTCTAGGAGAAGCGACCCCGAAACCCGCCCCGGGCGCTCTTAAAGTGCCCGAAATTTTCAAACGAAAATCGCGAAATCGGCCATTTTCGCGAAATCGCCCAAAGGCGAAAAACGGGAGAAAGTACTCCTATGAAGCCGAAGCATCGCGCGGGGGGGGTCGCTTTTTCTGGACGTGGAACGTCCCCATGCGTGGCTACGAGCTCAGCCGCGGAGCCCTCGAAATCTATACGAAAATTATGCATATAAAACGGCAATTTTTAGACTCGCGACTTCCTGAAACGTCAAAAACCACACCTACGTTTTCCCTCCGTGCCGGTCGAAAACGATATAAATCACCCCGCGATCGGTAGAAAACGAATCTACGTGAAATTTCCCATCTCTGGGTACCAATTTTCACATCCAAGTAGCGAGTCAAGGCCGGGGATATTCATTCCAAATTCGGCAATTTTCTCGATAATTCGAGGAGAAGTGTCATATTTTATCATACGATTCCGATGATAGCCGAACGCGAGCTCCAAATTTGAAAATACGGCATCAATTTTTCGCTCGATATGGGCGGTTGAAGATTGTTTGCGTTTTCCAAGCACTCGAATAAGAATCTACAGGAGATTCCGAATCTCTAGACAGCACCTGCGATTCACGAATCGAAAGAAAAACACCTCAAATAAGCGTTTCAAAATCGTCCTTTTTCAGTCCATTTTCGCGCTAATTCATTTTTTCCATCTTGAAGTGATATATTTCGATGTTCGTTCGAGCCCGGTCAGTTTTCATAAAATGTCAAACGACGAACGAGGAATAGATCATTTCAAGTATAAAATTGGTGGAATTGGACCGTTATAGGTAATATTATGCATTATATTCGTGTCTCATAACGATTTATTCCCTTTATTTTCAGTAAATAATATCAGGAATATCAAGGAATAATAAAATGGATGTCAATACTACATATTTTGTAAACACGATCTGGAGTTGAAAAATTAGCTCGAAATTGGTTCAAAGAGAGGTTCTCAGGTATTTATTCGATTATAAATTAAAGATAAATCAATCAAGCGTATCGATTCATTTCAGTTATCTCTCAAGAATGAACGAATAAGCGAAATATGAATATATTGTTCATATATGTAAACAACGGATATTCTCAAAAGAACCTTCAAGCAGGTAGGATTTTCCTCTCATAAAGTGTAACCCTTCTTTTAATTCAGTTCAAACGGCCTCAGAAATCACGGATAGACCGAGATTTTACGTTTTGAATTTGCAAATATTCCTTCATTCCATTCTGTCACAAATTCCCCACGGAGAAACCCGAACGGGTTTCGCGATTCAATCGTCTTGAAATCATAGACCTTGAGGCAATTGTATAGAATCACAGAATAAATAGTTGGAAACGCAAAACTTCCGATCGACGATCGGATCTACTCGGTTCACGAAATTCCAAGTTCCCTGTTACATCTTCGGACCATTATCGAATAATTTTTATTTTATCTTTGTGACATTCACCAATCGCGAATCGATCGAATTGAAAGGATATTACTTTGGTTTTTTTTGGAAAAAGCACCCAATGTGATTCAATTGTATACAGGGTGTCCCATGTGCGTAATCTATTATTAACAAATACTTTCCATCGAGTTATTTCGGCTGTTCGACTTACGGGTTCTTAATTCGATAAAATATTTTCGATTCATATACAGGGTGTCAGATCCGAGTAGCGCTGACATTCACCAGAGTTTTTCTCAAATTTTCATGCTTTTCCGCGTAAGGGAGGGATTCAATGAAATCTCATACAGGGTGTGCCATTAACAATGATTTCGCTATCGATTGATATACAGGGCGTGCAATTTAAAAGTTTTTTCATTATTTTTTGCACGCTTTCGGTTTTTTGTGTGCTCCCTCGGGGTGTTAAGCTTTCCTTCGAGTTTTTTTGCGCGCTTAAGTTGATTTTGTGCTCCTTCGGGGTTTTTGATTTCCTTTGGATTTTTTCGTTCTTTCGTGTTACTTTGGGTTCTATCATGTTTTTCGCGTTTTTTCGTATTTGGTCGGGTCCTTTCTTGGTGGAATGCACTGAACTTGAAACGATAGAGTTATAAACGATATTCGTTCGGTTTGTTTTTTATGATGATAGCACCCACTGCGAATCAATTATATACGGGGTGTCCCATATGCATTTTTCTTCGAGTTTTCTCGCGAATGGGAGCTGATTTCGGTATAATGTCATACAGGGTGTGCGATTTACAATGAATTTGCGATCGGGTGATAAACGGGGTGAGCACTTTATAAGTTCTTCTGTTTTTTGCGCGCTCTCGAGTTTTTTCAAGTTTTTTGTGTTCCTTCGGGTTTTTGACGGAAAAATTATTTTCGAAACATATACGGGGTGTTACATAGGAGCTCCGTAGAATAATTTTGATACTTCCTTCGTGGTAATTACTGAACTCGAATAGATGGAGTTACAACGATATTCTTTTGGTTTTATTTTTCACTGCTAATCAATTGTATACTGAGTGTCTCATATGCATTTTTCTTCAAATTTTCTCGCTGATTTGGATAAAATAACATACAGGGTGTGCAATTCACAATGAGTTTATGATCGGGTGATATACGGGGTGTGCAATTTACAATGAGTTTACGATCGGGTGATATACGGGGTGTGCAATTTACAAGTACTTTTGTGTTTCGGGTTTTTTTCAGGTTCCTTTAGATTTTTTGTGTTACTTGATGTTCTTTCGTGTTTTCTCGCGTTGTTTCGTGTAATTTCGGTTTTTTTCGTGTAACTCCGGATTCTTTCGTGTTTCTTCGGATTATTCCGTGTTTTTTCGCGTTTCTCTGTGTTTTTCCAGTTCTTTCATGTTTTTTCGCTTTCAACGGGTTTTTTGACGTGTTTCGTGTTTCTGCGCGCTTCATTGATGTATGGGCCCTATTGATCTATGGTCTATATTGATCTATGGTCTATATAGATCCATGGGCCTATTGAACTACTGGCCAATTGAACTACTGGCCAATTGAACTACTGGCCTATGGATCTACGGGCCTATTGATCTACCCGCTTACTAGTCTATATAATAAAGTAATAAGATCGGGGACCAGAGAAAAAATCGAAACGGGTCCCGTCAGGGACCCGGAAAGCGTAGCCGAGCGAGCGGCCCGCAGGGCCGCTCGAGAGGGAATCTTAAAACAGATCGAAAAGGCGTATCCTCTTCTAGGAGAAGCGACCCCGAAACCCGCCCCGGGCGCTCTTAAAGTGCCCGAAATTTTCGAAAGAAAATCGCGAAAATGACGTTTTTCGCGAAATCGCCCAAAGTGCCTCAGAAAAAAGGAAATAGGCTCCGAAGCCGAAACGCCCAGCGTCCCGGACTCGCCACATATTCCGAGAGCGAGGACGTCCGGTTTCCTTAGAACCCATTAGAACTCCGGAGCCCCCTATTTCTAGGCTAAAATCCCGTAAGTAAAACGGCAATTTTTAGTTTCGCCAGCCCCGCGAAACGTCAAAATCACCCATGATGCTTTCGCTCAATGCGGGCGATACAAGCCTCTAAACGCATTTTCGGCGGTAGAAAATGAAACTTGAGGAAATTCCCCATCTCTGGGTACCAATTTTCATATCCAAGTAGCGAGATAAGGCCGCGAATTCTTCATTCGAAATTCGGCAATTTCTACGGTGAAATGAAGCAAAATGTCATAATTTCTCATACGATTCCGATGATAGCCGAACGCGAGCTCCAAATTTGAAAATACGGCATCAATTTTTCGCTCGATATGGGCGCTGAAAGACTTTTTGCTCCTTCGAAGTGCTCGATTAAGAATCTACAGGAGATTCCGAATCTCTAGATACCACCCGGGATTCACGACTCTCAAGAAAAGTACCTCAAATATGCGTTTGAAAATCGTCATTTCAGGCTCTATTTTCGCGCTAATTCATTTTCGTCCTTGAAGAATGCACACAGATCGCGATGAATCGCTATACAGGCTGTGCTATCTCGAAAAAATCGCTATACAGGCTGTGCTTATGGAAAGCACTGATTTTCACCAGATTCTTTCTTCGAGAGATTTCGTGTTACTTAGGGTTCTATCATTTTTTCCGCGTTTTTTCGTATTTGGTCGGTTTCTTTCTTGGTGAAATGCACTGAACTCGAAACGATAGAGTTATAAACGATATTCTTTCGGTTTGTTTTTTATGAAGAAAGCACCCACTGCGAATCAATTATATACGGGGTGTCCCATATGCATTTTTCTTCAAGTTCTCTCGCGAATGGGAGCTGATTTCGGTATAATGTCATACAGGGTGTGCGATTCACAATGAATTTGCGATCGGGTGATATACGGGGTGTGCAATTTACAAGTTAATTTGATTTTTTTTGCGCAAATTCGAGTTTTTGTGTTGTTTCGGGGTGTTTTGGATCTTAATTCGATAAAATATATTCGATGCATATACAGGGTGTCAGATCTGAGTAGCGCTGACATTCACCAGAGTTTTTCTCCAGCTTTCGTGCTTTTCCGCGTAAGGGAGCTAAATTCAATGAAATCTCATACAGGGTGTGCCATTAACAATGATTTCGCGATCGATTGATATACAGGGTGTGCAATTTAAAAGTTCTTTCATTATTTTTGCACGCTTTCGGGTTTTTGTGCTCCTCGGAGTTTTAAGCTTTCCTTCGAGTTTTTTTGCGCACTTTCGGTGATTTTGTGCTCCTTCGGGGTTTTTTCGGTTCCTTTGGATATTTTTCGTTCATTCGTGGTACTTCGGGTTCTTTCAAGGTTTTCCGTGTTTGGTCGGGTTCTTTCTTCGTGGAATGCACCGAACTTGAAACGATAGAGTTAAAACGATATTCTTTCGGTTTGTTTCTTATGATGAAAGCACCCACTGCAAATCAATCATATACTGGGTGTCCCATATGCATTTTTCATCATGTTTTTTCACGTGTGAAAGCTAATTTCGGTAAAATGTCATACAGGGTGTGCGATTTACAATGAATTTGCGATCGGGTGATATACGGGGTGAGCACTTTACAAGTTCTTCTGTTTTTTTGCGCGCTCTCAAGTTTTTTCAAGTTTTTTGTGTTCCTTCGGGTTTTTTTACGGAAAAATTATCCTCGAAACATATACGGGGTGTTACATAGGAGCTCCATAGAATAATTTTGATACTTCCTTCGTGGTAATTACTGAACTCGAATAGATGGAGTTACAACGATATTCTTTTGGTTTTTTTTTTCACTGCTAATCAATTGTATACTGAGTGTCTCATATGCATTCTCCTTCAAGTTTTCTCGCGAATGGGAGCGGATTTCGATAAAATGTCATACAGGGTGTGCAATTTACAATAAGTTTACGGTCGGGTGATATACGGGGTGTGCAATTTACAAGTACTTTTGTGTTTCGGGTTTTTTTCAGGTTCCTTTAAATTTTTTGTGTTACTTGGTGTTCTTTCGTGTTTTCTCGCGTTGTTTCGTGTAATTTCGGTTTCTTTCGTGTAACTTCGGTTTCTTTCGTGTTTCTTCGGATTCCTTCGTGTTTTTTCGCGTTTCTCCGCGTTTTTTCAAGTTCTTTCTAGCTTTTTCGCTTTCAACGGGTAATTTGACGTGTTTCGTGTTTCTGCGCGCTTCATGGATGTATGGGCCCTATTGATCTGCGGTCTATATTGATCTATGGTCTATATTGATCCATGGGCCAATTGAACTACTGGCCCATTGAACTACTGGACTATGGATCTACGGGCCTATGGATCTACGGGCCTATTGATCTACCCGCTTACTAGTCAATATAATAATAGCGATAAGATCGGGAACCAGAGAAAAAAATCAAAATTGGTCCCGTCAGGGACCCGCGCGAAGCGTAGCCGAGCGTGAGACTGCAGGGCCGAACCCGGGGCAATCTTAAAACAGATCGAAAAGGCGTATCCTCTTCTAGGAGAAGCGACCCCGAAACCCGCCCCGGGCGCTCTTAAAGTGCCCGAAATTTTCAAACGAAAATCGCGAAATCGGCCATTTTCGCGAAATCGCCCAAAGGCGAAAAACGGGAGAAAGTACTCCTATGAAGCCGAAGCATCTCGCGGGGAGGGGGGGGTCGCTTTTTCTGGACGAGGAACGTCCCCATGCGTGGCTACGAGCTCAGCCGCGGAGCCCCTCGAAATCTATACGAAAATTATGCATATAAAACGGCAATTTTAGACTCGCGACTTCCCTGAAACGTCAAAACAACACCAACGTTTTCCCTCCGTGCCGGTCGAAAACGATATAAATCACCCCGCGATCGGTAGAAAACGAATCTACGTGAAATTTCCCATCTCTGGGTACCAATTTTCACATCCAAGTAGCGAGTCAAGGCCGGGGATATTCATTCCAAATTCGGCAATTTTCTCGATAATTCGAGGAGAAGTGTCATATTTTATCATACGATTCCGATGATAGCCGAACGCGAGCTCCAAATTTGAAAATACGGCATCAATTTTTCGCTCGATATGGGCGGTTGAAGATTGTTTGCGTTTTCCAAGCACTCGAATAAGAATCTACAGGAGATTCCGAATCTCTAGACAGCACCTGCGATTCACGAATCGAAAGAAAAACACCTCAAATAAGCGTTTCAAAATCGTCCTTTTTCAGTCCATTTTCGCGCTAATTCATTTTTTCCATCTTGAAGTGATATATTTCGATGTTCGTTCGAGCCCGGTCAGTTTTCATAAAATGTCAAACGACGAACGAGGAATAGATCATTTCAAGTATAAAATTGGTGGAATTGGACCGTTATAGGTAATATTATGCATTATATTCGTGTCTCATAACGATTTATTCCCTTTATTTTCAGTAAATAATATCAGGAATATCAAGGAATAATAAAATGGATGTCAATACTACATATTTTGTAAACACGATCTGGAGTTGAAAAATTAGCTCGAAATTGGTTCAAAGAGAGGTTCTCAGGTATTTATTCGATTATAAATTAAAGATAAATCAATCAAGCGTATCGATTCATTTCAGTTATCTCTCAAGAATGAACGAATAAGCGAAATATGAATATATTGTTCATATATGTAAACAACGGATATTCTCAAAAGAACCTTCAAGCAGGTAGGATTTTCCTCTCATAAAGTGTAACCCTTCTTTTAATTCAGTTCAAACGGCCTCAGAAATCACGGATAGACCGAGATTTTACGTTTTGAATTTGCAAATATTCCTTCATTCCATTCTGTCACAAATTTCACGGAGAAACCCGAACGGGTTTCGCGATTCAATCGTCTTGAAATCATAGACCTTGAGGCAATTGTATAGAATCACAGAATAAATAGTTGGAAACGCAAAACTTCCGATCGACGATCGGATCTACTCGGTTCACGAAATTCCAAGTTCCTGTTACATCTTCGGACCATTATCGAATAATTTTTATTTTATCTTTGTGACATTCACCAATCGCGAATCGATCGAATTGAAAGGATATTACTTTGGTTTTTTTTTTTATTGGAAAAAGCACCCAATGTGATTCAATTGTATACAGGGTGTCCCATGTGCGTAATCTATTATTAACAAATACTTTCCATCGAGTTATTTCGGCTGTTCGACTTACGGGTTCTTAATTCGATAAAATATTTTCGATTCATATACAGGGTGTCAGATCCGAGTAGCGCTGACATTCACCAGAGTTTTTCTCAAATTTTCATGCTTTTCCGCGTAAGGGAGGGATTCAATGAAATCTCATACAGGGTGTGCCATTAACAATGATTTCGCTATCGATTGATATACAGGGCGTGCAATTTAAAAGTTTTTTCATTATTTTTTGCACGCTTTCGGTTTTTTGTGTGCTCCCTCGGGGTGTTTAGCTTTACTTCGAGTTTTTTTGCGCGCTTAAGTTGATTTTGTGCTCCTTCGGGGTTTTTTGATTTCCTTTGGATTTTTTCGTTCTTTCGTGTTACTTTGGGTTGTATCATGTTTTTCGCGTTTTTTCGTATTTGGTCGGGTCCTTTCTTGGTGGAATGCACTGAACTTGAAACGATAGAGTTATAAACGATATTCGTTCGGTTTGTTTTTTATGATGATAGCACCCACTGCGAATCAATTATATACAGGGTGTCCCATATGCATTTTTCTTCGAGTTTTCTCGCGAATGGGAGCTGATTTCGGTATAATGTCATACAGGGTGTGCGATTTACAATGAATTTGCGATCGGGTGATAAACGGGGTGAGCACTTTATAAGTTCTTCTGTTTTTGCGCGCTCTCGAGTTTTTTCAAGTTTTTGTGTTCCTTCGGTTTTTTTACGGAAAAATTATTTTCGAAACATATACGGGGTGTTACATAGGAGCTCCGTAGAATAATTTTGATACTTCCTTCGTGGTAATTACTGAACTCGAATAGATGGAGTTACAACGATATTCTTTTGGTTTTATTTTTCACTGCTAATCAATTGTATACTGAGTGTCTCATATGCATTTTTCTTCAAATTTTCTCGCTGATTTGGATAAAATAACATACAGGGTGTGCAATTCACAATGAGTTTATGATCGGGTGATATACGGGGTGTGCAATTTACAATGAGTTTACGATCGGGTGATATACAGGGTGTGCAATTTACAAGTACTTTTGTGTTTCGGGTTTTTTCAGGTTCCTTTAGATTTTTGTGTTACTTGATGTTCTTTCGTGTTTTCTCGCGTTGTTTCGTGTAATTTCGGTTTTTTTCGTGTAACTCCGGATTCTTTCGTGTTTCTTCGGATTATTCCGTGTTTTTTCGCGTTTCTCTGTGTTTTTTCCAGTTCTTTCATGTTTTTTAGCTTTCAACGGGTTTTTTGACGTGTTTCGTGTTTCTGCGCGCTTCATTGATGTATGGGCCCTATTGATCTATGGTCTATATTGATCTATGGTCTATATAGATCCATGGGCCAATTGAACTACTGGCCAATTGAACTACTGGCCTATGGATCTACGGGCCTATTGATCTACCCGCTTACTAGTCTATATAATAAAGTAATAAGATCGGGGACCAGAGAAAAAAATCGAAACGGGTCCCGTCAGGGACCCGGAAAGCGTAGCTTTCCGAGCGGCCCGCAGGGCCGCTCGAGAGGGAATCTTAAAACAGATCGAAAAGGCGTATCCTCTTCTAGGAGAAGCGACCCCGAAACCCGCCCCGGGCGCTCTTAAAGTGCCCGAAATTTTCGAAAGAAAATCGCGAAAATGACGTTTTTCGCGAAATCGCCCAAAGTGCCTCAGAAAAAAGGAAATAGGCTCCGAAGCCGAAACGCCCAGCGTCCCGGACTCGCCACATATTCCGAGAGCGAGGACGTCCGGTTTCCTTAGAACCCATTAGAACTCCGGAGCCCCCCTATTTCTAGGCTAAAATCCCGTAAGTAAAACGGCAATTTTTAGTTTCGCCAGCCCCGCGAAACGTCAAAATCACCCATGATGCTTTCGCTCAATGCGGGCGATACAAGCCTCTAAACGCATTTTCGGCGGTAGAAAATGAAACTTGAGGAAATTCCCCATCTCTGGGTACCAATTTTCATATCCAAGTAGCGAGATAAGGCCGCGAATTCTTCATTCGAAATTCGGCAATTTCTACGGTGAAATGAAGCAAAATGTCATAATTTCTCATACGATTCCGATGATAGCCGAACGCGAGCTCCAAATTTGAAAATACGGCATCAATTTTTCGCTCGATATGGGCGCTGAAAGACTTTTTGCTCCTTCGAAGTGCTCGATTAAGAATCTACAGGAGATTCCGAATCTCTCGATACCACCCGGTATTCACGACTCTCAAGAAAAGTACCTCAAATATGCGTTTGAAAATCGTCATTTCAGGCTCTATTTTCGCGCTAATTCATTTTCGTCCTTGAAGAATGCACACAGATCGCGATGAATCGCTATACAGGCTGTGCTATCTCGAAAAAATCGCTATACAGGCTGTGCTTATGGAAAGCACTGATTTTCACCAGATTCTTTCTTCGAGAGATTTCGTGTTACTTAGGGTTCTATCATTTTTTCCGCGTTTTTTCGTATTTGGTCGGTTTCTTTCTTGGTGAAATGCACTGAACTCGAAACGATAGAGTTATAAACGATATTCTTTCGGTTTGTTTTTTATGAAGAAAGCACCCACTGCGAATCAATTATATACAGGGTGTCCCATATGCATTTTTCTTCAAGTTCTCTCGCGAATGGGAGCTGATTTCGGTATAATGTCATACAGGGTGTGCGATTCACAATGAATTTGCGATCGGGTGATATACGGGGTGTGCAATTTACAAGTTAATTTGATTTTTATGCGCAAATTCGAGTTTTTGTGTTGTTTCGGGGTGTTTTGGATCTTAATTCGATAAAATATATTCGATGCATATACAGGGTGTCAGATCTGAGTAGCGCTGACATTCACCAGAGTTTTTCTCCAGCTTTCGTGCTTTTCCGCGTAAGGGAGCTAAATTCAATGAAATCTCATACAGGGTGTGCCATTAACAATGATTTCGCGATCGATTGATATACAGGGTGTGCAATTTAAAAGTTCTTTCATTATTTTTTGCACGCTTTCGGTTTTTTGTGCTCCCTCGGAGTTTTAAGCTTTCCTTCGAGTTTTTTTGCGCACTTTCGGTGATTTTGTGCTCCTTCGGGGTTTTTTCGGTTCCTTTGGATATTTTTCGTTCATTCGTGGTACTTCGGGTTCTTTCAAGGTTTTCCGTGTTTGGTCGGGTTCTTTCTTCGTGGAATGCACCGAACTTGAAACGATAGAGTTAAAACGATATTCTTTCGGTTTGTTTCTTATGATGAAAGCACCCACTGCAAATCAATCATATACTGGGTGTCCCATATGCATTTTTCATCATGTTTTTTCACGTGTGAAAGCTAATTTCGGTAAAATGTCATACAGGGTGTGCGATTTACAATGAATTTGCGATCGGGTGATATACGGGGTGAGCACTTTACAAGTTCTTCTGTTTTTTTGCGCGCTCTCAAGTTTTTTCAAGTTTTTGTGTTCCTTCGGGTTTTTTTACGGAAAAATTATCCTCGAAACATATACGGCATAGGTGTTTTATTCATGCTGGCCAGTATTAATCTAACTTTGAGGTTCACCTTTGGGTGATAAGTTTAGTAATATAATTCAGTTAAACGCATATTAAGATATTTGACTAGTAAGTTCGATAGAGATATTTTGTGGTAGGACATTGATTAGTTGTAGTGTTATCACCACATTTTGGTGAGATTAAATTGTTAAACAATTGATTCTTTTTTCTTCCTACCAGTCACTACTCTCATTTTGTGTGATCGAGCTTGTTCTGGCTTCTAGAGAGTGGGTTTTCGTGTACGTTTTCTCTCTTTTGTTTTCCCTGAGATCTGTGGTGATACCTCCTTTTATTTAACATCATAAAAAGAGAGTGGCGCCTAGTAAATAGTCTCAGCTCTGAGAGCTAGTCCGGGAGGTATTTGGTACACTCTCTGGAACCGGGCGGGCTCGTGACATAAAGTGGCGCCCAACGTGGGGCTCAAGTGGTTTAGGGAACTTGTTTTGAGATTGTTTTTATTTATACAAGTTCAACTGAGGTGGTGACTGGATGAAAATAGATTGTTATTTTTAAGGTTCATTTGAATTTTTTGTGCAGTTTACTTTGATTTTCAGATTTTGATCATATTTTGATTTTATTGTAAAGGTATTTGGCAAGTATGGTTCTGAAAAATAATCTTAATAGGCTTAAGAAAGATGAATTACAATATGAATTGCGTGTAAGAGGTTTTAAATGTTCGGATACACAGACAGTTCGGGATTTGCGTGCCTGTTTGCGTCCTTTGTTGAAAGTAGAGAAGGGTAATAGGTCTTTTGAGTATCCTATAGTTGAGTTGGATACTGTATCAAATTTAATATTTGTATGACAAGTATGATGAATTGTTAACGTTGTTTGAGGACCTGACCCATGCCTTGAGGCGATATTTACTAGGTTGTTCATGTCGTTTCTCGGTTGGAACGTTTAGAGTCTGGTAGTTCGAAAGAATCTTTGCCATTGAATGTTGCTGATATGCTTAAAAAATTAAAATACTTTAGTTGATGTTTGCCTCAGCCTCCGGCTTATGATCCTGCCTCTGTTTTTGTTGCTCCTCCTCAGGGTGACTGTTCTGATGATGAAGCCTCGGTTGCTTCCCGGCATCCACCATTTGCTCGTACTAGCACTCATGGAATTTTGGGAACCTCCTCGTTCTTTGAATTTACAGAAGTGGAATTTAACTTTCACGGGTGATCCGAAGGATATTACCATAGTTTCTTAACGTGTTGTAGAGTTGGGAAGGGCTCGTGGGTGACAGAAGTCAAATTTTCGATTCAGCTGTTGATCTTTTTCCGGTAGAGCGTTAATGTGGTATCGATCTAATCGTGATAAATTTGGACTGGAAGAGCTTGTCCTCCCTGCTTTTAGGCATTACGAACCTCCAGATTATCGTTCTCGTTTGTTCACCGATATCTTGAACCGAACGCAAGATCCTCAGAATCAATTGTGGATTATTTGACATGTGAACTCTATGTTTAGGAATATGGGAAGTTGATGAACAGATAAAGTTAGGAATAATAACCAGAAATTTGGCCCTTTTTATGCGACGCAGTTGCCTGTTGTTGATAGCCTCAGGAACTGGAGGATGTGTGCCTGCGCCTCGAGGTTAAAAATATCGTGCTGATAGCTATGTGCCTCCATCTGGAAACGTCAGGTTATTTGACCCGAACTAGCGTGTGTGTCGCTTCCTTGGCTTCTTTAGCTCCGGTTAGTTCTCTTTCTGGGTGAGTCCTCGTGAACCGCCGACGACGTCGACCGCTGTCGTGTTTGGAACTGTCAGTCTGGTCATAGACGTGTCAATTGTCCGTCACCAAGACAATTACTTTGTAATCGCTGCGGAAAAACCGGTTTTACTGTTCGGACATGCCCTGTTCTCTCCTCAGGTAAATTCTCGATCTGTACGCTTTGCTTCTCCTCCGCCTTCGGAAAACTCCCGAGAAAACTAGATGACCGCGGGTCGTCCTCGTCTGATCATAGTGGGTCATAGGAAGAGCAGCTGTTCTTGATTACATTTTGTCCCATGCTGATGGAGACAAGCGACCTTACCACTGTACATATTTTGGGGCTTAAATTTGTGGGTTTGTTAGATTCCGGTGGAGTGTTTCGCTTGTGGGTAGTAAGGGATATGAGAGACTTTGGAGATTGGATTGAAACTGACTCCATCGCTTAAATCGTGTACTGTGGCTAATGGGGATATATGCGAGAGTCCTGGTTATATTTCGGCTCCTGTTAAGTTGAAGAACAAGCTGATTTGGTTGAACCTAATGGTGGTTCCATCTTTGCGGCATTCCTTGATACTTGGGATAGATTTTTTGGAAAAATGGATATAGTGCCTAATATAAGAGATGATGTCTGGCACTTTGCTTCCCTTGAACTTTGGATGAACTCGAGGCTTCGAATGGCGTTAAAACCTTTCACCTGCTGAAGGATGCAGCTGGATAGAATGTTGAAGAAAAATTTTCGCATGGGCGATGATTGGATGTGCGTCTGCTGCTGAGCACCAGATTGAATTGCTTCCTGATACCCGACCTGTCAAACAACGTTGGTATCCAGTTTCCCCACACAAACAAAAGATCATAGACCGAAATTGATGATATGTTGAGAAAGGGAATAATTGAACCTTCTGGTAGCTCGTGGTCTTCACCAGTCTGTCTCGTCCCTAAGAAGGACGGTACTTATCGTTTTTGCGTCGACTATAGGCGCCTTAATTCACCAAGAGGGACGCTTATCTATTCCAATATCTCTGGAATACTAGACAAATTGGCGATGCTCGTGTGTTGAGCACTTTGGATATAAAAACGGCCTATCACCACGTTCAGGTGGTTCTAACTCGAGGGAATATACGGCTTTCACCGTCCCTGGTCGCGGCTTATATCGTTTCGACGCTTGCCTTGGACTAACTAATTCTCCCGCTACTTTCCAACGTATTATGGACGGTGTTCTTGGTCCTGATCTTCAGCCGTACGTCTTTGTGTACTTGGACGATATTGTCATCAGTGGAGATTTCGCCCCTTAGAAATTTTGGGTAAGGTGTTGGATAGGCTTATAGCGGCTGGTTTTGTCGTGAAGCGTGAAAAATGTTTTTGTTCAGCAAATATTTGGGGTATGTTGTCGACAGACATGGTCTTCGCCCGGATCCTGAAAAGGTCGAGGCTATTTTGAGTATTCCTACTCCCACTAATGTTGCCGCCATCCGTTCCTTTTTGGGAACCGCCGCATGGTATCGCCGGTTCATTCTAATTTGGCCGATTTGAGCGAACCCCTCTCGAATTTGACTAAGAAAAATGTCCGCTGGAATTGGACACCCCAGTGTGAATTAGCTTTCAGTGAAATAAAGAAAGCTAGCGTCTGCCCCTGTACTCCTTGCCCTGACTTTGATCGCCAGTTCATTGTGCAAGTTGATGCCTCCGCCTACGGACTCGGGCCGTTCTCACCCAACAATTTGATGATGGTGAGAGGTCTTTTATCTTTCCCGTTCGTTAACTCGACAAGAGCGCAACTATTCGACCACGGAGCGTGAGTGCCTTGCCGTGATTTGGGCTGTTGAAAAACTACGCCATTACCTGGAGGGTACCTTCTTCAAGGTAATTACCGATCACCACCTTTGCTGTGGCTGCATAACCAAAGGACCCACAGGGTCGATTGGCTCGTTGGAGTTTGCGCCTAATGCCCTTCACCTTTGAAATTGTCCATCGCAAGGGTAAACTGAATGTCGTGCCTGATATGTTGTCCAGGTCCGTCCCAGTGTTTGGGACGAGGTGCTGGATCTGATGATCGCCAGCTGTTCCATAAGTCTAGGGATCCTTGGTATCTCAAGATGAGAAAGACTTGAACACATTTCGGACAAAACCCTACCTGGAGGAGGAGCATGGCTTACTTTGGAAAATTTCGCCCCTTATCCTGGTTTAGGAGATGCGGGGATTGTTGGAAATGGTGGTACCTGGGAGTTCAGGAAGAGCCTACTTCGTCAACATCATGATGATATTTCCGCCGGACATCCTGGTGTCTTTAAGACTTATTGGCGCTTGAGACAACGCTATTTTGGCCTAAGATGCGTGCCGATGTAGCCCGATATGGAGTCGTTGCTCGGTGTTCTGGACATAAACCTGACCTTCAAGCTCCTGCTGGAACTATGGGAACCCGGGTTGTTACCGAACCTTGGGAGATGATAAGTTTGGATTTCGTGGGTCCCTTGCCATCGTCCAACGGATATAAGTACATCTTAGTAGTTACTGATTATTTCTCCAAGTATGTTTTGACCTTTCCTTTGCGCAATGCTACTGCTGTTTCCTTTGTCATCTGCTGGAGCAATATTTTTCTTGTTTGGAGTTCTCGTTTGCTCATTTATAATGGCACCCAGATGCGCAGTACCTCTTTCACGTCGCTGTGTCAGAAATATAAAGTCAACATCATATTCACTCCAGTTTATAGTCCGCACTGTGATCCTACCGAGCGCAGCAATGGTATAGTTAAGACCATGCTCTCCTGTTATGTCAAGGATAACCATAAAACTTGGAGTAAACACCTTTTGCTTTACTTGCGCCGTTCGTACTGGTCGTCATGAGGTTATTGGTTTGCCCTTACTTTTAATTTTGGCAGAGAATATCGCCCATCTGGAATGCCTATAACACTGTGGTAGAGTTGGACCCAGACGTCCTTCGGAGGTTGTGGACGCTAAAAAGGTTGGCTACCGGCTGTTGTTTGCCGACATTCAAAGCGCTTGGCTCGCGCTCAGGAGCGTAATCGTCAACGTTATAATTTGCGCCGCCGTCCTGTCACTTTGAGGGAGATCTTGTCCCTGACCCGCTTTTTTATCTGATGCCTCAGGGCTTTGCCTCCAAGTTGGCGCCCGATTTTCGGACCCTGCACTGTGCGTCGGAGAGTTGGCCATAATGCTTATCAACTGCAATGGAGGGATGGAAGTGATAGAGGTGTCTGGCATGTTAAAGATCTCAGACGATATCCTGATACCTGTTTGGAGGGAGTACCTAGTTTTGGTGGTTCTGGTTGTCGGGTCTTAGTGCTTTATGAGTGCGTTCCGGCTTGAGATTGCCTTTTGTTTCTACGTTTTAGCCCCGGTGACGGTGGGGATATTTTGGGACCGTCATACGCTCGGGAATATGACCGTCTAACATCTGACGAGTCCGTTTCAGTAAGTAAATGTCGTTCGTACCTTGCCTTTTCTGTACGTTTTAGCCCCGGTGACGGTGGGGATATATTTTTGGGACCGTCATATGCTCGGGATTATAGTTAAACATCTGACGTGTCCGTTTCGTTTTTTTTGTTTTGTGCCTTGCCTTCGCTTTGTGAGTTTGGGATCCCGATTATGGTGGGATGATTTGGTTTCGTTTGGCTTACACTGTTGGCTGCCTTGGAGCAAATGTTGTGGTTTTTTTGCCGTGTCGGCGATTGGATTTTTTTTCCGATGTGGCGACTTTTTGGCGTTTTTGATTCCGGTTGATGACGTAAAACCCGATTGTGACTTTTCTTTGCGTTTGCCTGGAAGGCGCGTGTCTTGATTGAGATTTTCCTTTATTTTGTTTTTTCGAGAAACTCCCGACGAGTTAGTGACACCAGTGGTCGTGTATTGTCGCAGCGCACTTTACCCACGAGGACCATTGGAATTTCCGGCTTTGACGTTGCCTATTTGAGTAAATTATTATCCCGATTTTGAGTTTCGATTCGGACATCACCTCTCTAGGATGTGATGGGGTCGTGGAGGTTGCGACCTTCGATAAAGCAAGTCCTCCTTGTTCAGCACCTTAACCGTGGTCTTCGATTCGGATTCCGGTTAAGTTTTCTTTGTTTCAAAATTTGACATTTCGACCATTTTGGCTTATTGTTTTGTTTTTGGTTGAATCGATTGCTTTTTCTTCTTCTTGTAGTTTTTCCGTTATACCCAGCTGGACAAGGCCGGTATCTGGTCGCCCTCAGTGACTAGATATCTTTCACTTTTGATTGTTTTGCCATCTTGGCGTTGTGTTTTTTTTTGGCGAGTGCCAATATGGTTCTTATGTGAGTCGTCGGTGACCTATGCTCACCTCCTGTGGAAGGAAGGGGAGTTGTCACGGTTTAAAATTTCCGTTCCGTTAGTTCCGACCAACTATTGGCAACGCCGCTATCTAGATAGTACATTTTCCGACCCGTGGCACTACTGTTGATGGTAGCGTTACTGAATGCTCTCCGCTCTGTGATTGCGTCTGTGGTCGTATATGTCGGGTTGACGCAAATCAGCTGGAGCGTGTCACTTTGCTTTTCTGTTTTCTGGCGAGTATCAAACCATTAAACTCTTGGATTTTTATCGTATGATTGGGATTGGAACAAGATTTATGGTTAAGCCCTAATAGAGACCTGTTTCTATTTGGTTTATGGAAAAGGTTAACGCTTAATGCGGATTATAAAGGGAAGATATTCGATGGAGAAGATTAGGTAAGATAACCTATATTCGGTCACGTTGCCCATTTCTGCAACTTTTATTTTAGCTCCGTTTTATGTTGAGAGTACTTATGTTTGTTGGCTGCGGATCTCGAACTGTCTGTGAACTCTGTGAACTATCTGCAAACTGTTCAGAGCTGTCTGAGGCGGTTTTGAGGTTGTCTGAAATAAGTGAGTCTACGAGGATCTACGTTCTGTACAAACCATCTGTACTAGCTATCTGAACACATTCTACTTGGAAGATCGAACAATAGACACCCTGGTTGCCATTTGCCTTGTGGAAGTAATGTGAATTATTGTATTACGAAGAGCCAAGTACGTATTGACCCATTTCCTTTCTACGAGGGTTGAAGAGTGAATGTTGGTTGAGAACCCATAATATCCTTTTGTTCACAGTCACTGTACATCTTAGACTGTTATGTAAGGTTAGTCCGTAGCATTTAAGTTATCTGAGAATATAAACGACTTAGGTCGAGACATTGATATAAAGCGATAAACAGTTGACCTGTTGTTCAGTCACCTAGATATAGACCGTTACATAGGTGTTTTATTCATGCTGGCCAGTATTAATCTAACTTTGAGGTTCACCTTTGGGTGATAAGTTTAGTAATATAATTCGGTTAAACGCATATTAAGATATTTGACTAGTAAGTTCGATAGAGATATTTTGTGGTAGGACATTGATTAGTTGTAGTGTTATCACCACATTTTTGGTGAGATTAAATTGTTAAACAATTGATTCTTTTTTCTTCCTACCAGTCACTACTCTCATTTTGTGTGATCGAGCTTGTTCTGGCTTCTAAGAGGGGCGTGTACGTTTTTCTCTTTGTTTTCCCCTGAGATCTGTGGTGATACCTCCCTTTATTTAACATCATAAAAAGAGAGTGGCCCTGTAAATAGTCTCAGCTCTGAGAGCTAGTCCGGAGGTATTTGGTACACTCTCTGAACCGGGCGGGTCGTGACAATTCTTCATTCGAAATTCGGCAATTTCTACGGTGAAATGAAGCAAAATGTCATAATTTCTCATACGATTCCGATGATAGCCGAACGCGAGCTCCAAATTTGAAAATACGGCATCAATTTTTCGCTCGATATGGGCGCTGAAAGACTTTTGCTCTTCGAAGTGCTCGATTAAGAATCTACAGGAGATTCCGAATCTCTCGATACCACCCGGTATTCACGACTCTCAAGAAAGTACCTCAAATATGCGTTTGAAAATCGTCATTTCAGGCTCTATTTTCGCGCTAATTCATTTTCGTCCTTGAAGAATGCAACAGATCGCGATGAATCGCTATACAGGCTGTGCTATCTCGAAAAATCGCTATACAGGCTGTGCTTATGGAAACCTGATTTTCACCGATTTTTCTTCGAGAGATTTCGTGTTACTTAGGGTT
>JARTUT010000705.1:0-21639 GCA_030674115.1 Micraspis discolor
TCACATTATTTTTCAACGTAGATTCAATATCTGCCATAAAAAATGGGGTCCTAATTTGAAAAAATTGATTTTTCACGATTTTGTCATCCCCAACTTTGAAAGCGATTTTTTCACCCCCTGTATCATGAATCGCGATTTCGATTTTTAAAGTTGATACATCTAATTTTTCTAAGAAATAAAACGTACTTGTGCGATGGCAGTGCATATGTCTTATCTTTGACACATGCATGTGCGAATATCTGATTAACGTGGAACCTTTTATTCAATTTCGATCGTCATTGAGAACGTTGAAAGGAATATCAAATCTAGATTTCACCTCATAATTTTTGTGTCTATCTTGAAAATCCTTTAAGGGTTTTTTTTGGAAGAAAATTTTTCAGGAAGAAAGATAGATTTCCAATTCTATACATTCTTAAGACTTGTATCGATACTGGATTCCTGAAGAAATTCATATTTTCCGAACATCTTGGAATAACTGATTTTGACTTAATACTAGAGATTTCCTCAACCTATATACAGGAGGTCCGAAAGAAATAAGAAGTTTCACCAACCTAACTTCCTGACCATTGATATACAGGAGTTCCCAAACAGTGGAGAGATTTTGCCAACCATTTCCGTCTTCACCATATACAGGGTGTTCGGCACATGGACCATCAAATTTTTTGGGGTGTTGGTAGGGTCATTTGTTACCTTTTCAGTCTTGTATGAAAACATCTCTACTTCTAAAAGAAATAAAAAAAAAAGTTGCAGTTATTGCGAACTTAATTTTATTTTTAAACGTTCGTTGGTTTATCGGGGTTCCAAAAGTATGCTATTTACGTTAGTTAATAAATAAAAAATACTACAGATAGTGTTTTAGATAAAATAGCAAAGTAAGGACAGATTTCAGTATAATACAGTTTTTGTATGATTGTTTATTTACAAAGTAAAATAACACGATTCTTTAACGTAAATTCTGTTCGAATTGTTCTCCGAATGCACGCCCGACACCTTTTTCTGATTTCGACCGTTGTAGTGGCTAGCAACATTTCTTCTTTCATTACCACAAATGCCGCGTTTATGAGTTCAATCAACACCTCTCTTATAGGTACCTCTGTGTAATAAACCAATTCTTTGGCTCTACCCCAGACATGGTAATCTAAAGGTGTTAGGTCTGGAGATCTTGCGGGCCAAGGGATGGGGCCGGCTCTGCCTATTCATGAATTTGGAAAAGAGTTGTCGAGGTGATCTCGAACTTCTCTCAGGAAATGTGCCGGGCAACCGTCATGCTGGAACACAATCGGCACGTCTTCATCGAAGGCTGGAACATCGGCTAGTAGCTCCGGCAGAGCATTCTGCAAAACATGCAAATAAGCAGGCCCACTTAGTCGAGCCGGTAAATAGTGTGGCCCGATGGGATGTCTTGCTATCACACCAGCCCAAACGTTAACACTTAATTTTTGTTGAAAACTCATTTGCCTTTTCACGTGGGGATTCTCATCTTTAGGTGCCCAGTGATGTAAATTGTGCAGATTTGTTATTCCTTCTCGGTTAAAACAGGATTCGTCTGTCCACAAAATTCGTTTTAGAAACAAGTTGTCATCGACATCTGTGTGCAGCAAAAATCTACAGATTTTCAACCGTCTGGCAGGAGCTCCTTCATGAAGACCTGTAACAATTAATAAAATTCATTAGTCTTTGACAATTTTTTCGCAGTCAAAATGACAAATTTATCAATAAAAAAATTCATTTACCTTGTACCGGGGTGTAATGAAAAGCGTGTTGATTTTTATCCAAACTTTCCAAATCGTTGAGTCTTTGAGCAACGACACGAATGCTTGTAGTTGGATCTTCTTCAAAGGCTTGAAGTATTTGATCGTCAACTGCTACATGGGGTTGCCTCACATTGACCCGAGGCTCTTGAAAATTTAAGTTTCCAGTCTCACTTAATCGTCGATAAGTCGTCGAGAATGTTTCGTGGTGGGGTAATCTTCGATCAGGAAATTTGGCTTGATAAATACTTTGAGCTGCACGAGCAACACCATATGCCATCACCATATCAGCATACTCAGCGTTAGTGAAATTAGGCATATCAACAAACAAAATTAAAACAACAGTAACAAAAAGTCGATATAAGTAACAAAAACAAAATAATACAAATTTAAAAAACTGAACAACGCGGCACAGACACTTCCAACAGCAGAGACAGTTAAATCTCGAATGACGGTAGGGTCAAGTCAGCGAGGACTAACCCAATCCAACCTAAGGACAGAAATAGTAATAATAATTTACACGCGTCTTAAACGGGCAGGTAAAATTACCTTGCTCACTGTGTTGTGTCGAAATCCGTACTTTTATTTAGGTGCGACTTTCTTCAGTCTTCTGACTAAAACCTTATTTGCAGTATTATTTTTTTTATTTACTTTCGTAAATAGCATATGGTTAGCAACGTTATAAACCGAATAACATTTTAAAATAAAACTAAATTTGTAATAGCTGTAACTTTTTTTTAAATTTCAATAGGAGTGGAGATGTTTTCATACTTTCATAATTTTTTTTTTTAATAAAAGGCTCACGTGTTAATTTTGTGGTGTTATCTGTAACCATAAATACGTTTTTTTATAAACACACACTCATGTAGACTTAATACAATAGAAATGCATGTAAAAGCACGCGCAAAAAAAGTTATGGGTCTTCGAAGGGTACATTTTGGGTAATTTAGAAAAACCTAATAAAATAATCATACCTCCGTAACCGTGATACTAAGGACCCAGGTTCTGAAAAGGTAGCAAATGACCCTACCAACGCCCCAAAAAAATTTGACGGTCCATGTTCCGAACACCCTGTATACAGGGAAGTCAATTTTAGTGAATATTTTTCCAATTTAATGAATTGAAATTATATTGTATCAACAAAATTTTCTCCCTCTGCCGAAAACTTGTTTGTAAATATTTTACTGGTACCAGATGTTTAGTATTCAATGTAAATAAATACTTGTATTCGTGAGGATTGTGATTTGCTTGGGTTCTTGTTCCCTCCATTCTCAGAACTCAGAACAGAGATTAGACCTGCGACCACTCATAACGACTGAGCTCGGGTAATTAAAACCAATTCGGAAAGGCTACACACCCTGTATATCGACAGGATATACTCAACGTCTTTCTGTACCATTTTCTGCTCTATATTGAAAAAAAATCAGCGCATAAGCAAAAGGATAGCAAGCTGTTTCGTCATGAACAAGGACGATTAAATGCACTCATATAACGACGCGGAAACAGGTTTCTATAGTTGTAATATCATTTATCGATTTTGTCATCAAAAATTCCGTTTGTCATTCGATGCAATTTTTATGTAACTTTGAAAATGTGGAAAGTGGAACTCAATATGTGACTTCGTTACTTCTACTGGAAGTTATGTGTGATAAATTGCGAAATATCTATTCTTCAGACAGTATTATAGCTTTGCTAATTGGTAAAATCTATTGCGTTGTTAGTATTCTGTCGATAGTTGTTTAGTGATTTTGTAAACAATTTTCGAGCAATTATTTCTCAATATTGATATTTACGGCACTGCCGTAAAGTCTGAGCCTTACAAGCTTGTTCTAAAATCTATATCCGTGCTATATCTCATATTGAAAATAACAACACTTTTTCTTCAGTTTTGTTCGAAGTTTGAATTCCTCACTCTCCAAAACCAACCAAAAGTATCACTGAACCATTTAAGATCAAAGATTCTAAGTGAACAAACGATTAAGCAATGTAAAATAAATAAATAAGACCTTTAAATTATTCACATCTTTACAATAACCAAAATTCACACTCTTCAGTATGGTATGTGATGAGGATTTCACTTCGGAAGTTGAAACTTAATCCAATCATTATCGTGAGAAATTTTTTTCTTTCACTGTCTGTCTGTATAGGAAATTCACAGGCGGCCCTTCAAAGCGGTAAGAGTTGAGTAAAGTGATCGAACAGACTCGCACACCTTCCAACTTGGGAACTAATAATTGGCAAATTATGAAGCTGAAGTAAAGGTGTTCTCACACGTTGGGATTCCTCCGCAAATAGTCATGAAGTCAACAAACTCGATGATTGCTGTATCCAGATATATAAGTTCTTTTGGATTATTGGCTTACAAACAAACGTTAGCTGGGGGTTGATGACGGGGTGCCATACAATTCGGTGTATGACATGAAAGCCTAGGAAGACAACCCCAGTAAAAAAAACCAACCATAGCTCCCCACGTAAGTGTGAAAATACAAAAATGAGCTGGAATATATTTGAGGACTTTCTTCTTCAAGAGTGGTCTTCTGTTGATGGAGACAGAGACTTCTTAAAGTTGCCAACAACGAATCTGAAAATAGAAGGACAAAAGGAAATAAAGGAACTGAATACAACAAACTACGTATCAAGTTTGTTTGAAATATATAACCCATTCCAAGAAAGACTCGGAAACATCATGAATAACCTAAAACGATCTTGAAATTTATATATGGGACAACTATTGATGAGATGAGGTATTGTTTCTTCTGCTTCTCCACATTCACAACTTGCGCTAGGAACTGAGTTCCATCTGAATTGCATGCTATTAGTACGATCATGGCCTGTTCTCAAACGAATAAGAACTGTCCAAATTTTTCGTGGAAGATCAAAACCAGGAATTTTTTAAAAGTATCAGAAACGAGATACTTATTGAACATTTCGTAAGAGTTCCACTCAGTTTTCCATAATTCTTTATCGCTTATATTCATATTGAAAAACGTATTATGCTTTAATGGATTACGTGATTTGAATCTGGGAATTCCATGAATATATGAAATAGTTGGGAATAAATTGGGGAAAAGAATGATATTTTGCTCCAAGAATTCAGAGCTGCAGTCTGCCTGCGAATATGGGGAGGGACAATGCTAGACAAAACTGGTAACCAATGAACTGGTGTTGATCTTATGGTGCCAGTAATTATTCTCATGGATGTATTAAAATAAGTCGCAAGCATAAAAGTCCATGAAGGTGTTATGCTATACTGTTAGTGCTATCCTAATGACCAATGAGTTTGACTCGCAGCGACTGCAATATCATTTAAAAGCATCAACCGAAAGCCTCAATATGCAGATATCTGTCGAAAAACAAATTCACTGGTATTAGCAAAAGGGTCTACAAGATTTATTTATTTAGTGAATTTGGGATACAAACAGATCCAATATCCAGAAACAGTATCACACAATAGCTTACACAAATTTAAAAAATCACACTCAAAGAAATGCCTTAACTACTAGCTTAAACTTAAAATGTTATATTATACTACAATACTACGGAGTAACCAACAGATCTCAAACAAAAAATATTGAGAATAGCAAAAAAACTTAGGATTGAGAGAAAAAAACCAAAAAAGCAAATAGAAATTTGCCGTAATTAAATATAACCGAAATTGAATTCAATAAGCTTCAATATATGACTTCTTCACAGTGACTTTGGTTTTTGTGGCGTATGATGAAATATGTCAACCACCTGCTGTGACTCATTGCCGGAACGAAGCATTCTAACAAGTGGACTATTTTTAGTATAACTTTTACGTTTCAATTCAATATGAAATAACTCATGCTGCCTCAGGTTGAGAGTGGGATTAATTTTACCGTTTCTAGAATTTCAGCTGACTGCAGGATGCCTAAAATTTTAGACAAGAAAATGATATCGCCCGTTCTACGTCTATCTTCAAGGGATAATATTCCGAACTGTTTTCTCAAAATAGGGTAGCGATCTACATTATGCTGTACGGACAGATTATCTCTGAAAGCCATATGCTTCAGAAATCATTTCTGCATTCTTTCTAGGCTTGAAATATAGATTTTATACTGAGGGTTCCAGATAACTGGGGCAAAGTTTAGGCGGCTAAAAACGTATGCCTACATTGCCTAAAAATATATCCGAGCATTTTACTAACAGATCCAACAACACTTTCAATGTGGCTGCTGAATAGAAGTTTAGAGTCAAATATAATCCTTAAGTCTTTAGTTTTCGTAACTCGGGACAGAACTGTTGCGCCAATTTTGTAATTGTAGGATATTGGCAATTGACTTCTTGTAAATGTAATTACGTGACATTTATCAGTATTTTAGACGTATGTTCTTAATATTTGCTTCTTTTTGACAGGTAATAGGTCTAGGGTAGGAATAAAACCAATTCTTCAAACAAGGTCTACTAGTTTCAACTTCTATCTGAAGTCTTCCTCAGGGCACTATAAATGTGCAAATATAAAAGTTCATGCTCGTCAAAGAATAGTTTCTTATTCGTCATAAAGTCCATCAAAACCGAGATCCGATAAAATCCGTTTTTACCGATCACTAGGTACTGAGAATTCCTAATTTACCGATCCGAGCTTTGGGAATAACTAAAGATGTCTCTGCCGTTCGTTGAAGAAAAACGTGACCACCTTTGTAGTAGGACAGTTCCCACCTCCTGCCCAGAATGATGGAAGATCGATGGCCAAGATGAGCCAAAGATGGGACAGTGAATTTAAAGAGACCCTGGCAGTCCTTCCAAGGGATGGCATGAAAGCTGAATATCTTCTTCTCATGAGGCTAGATAGTGGAAGAATCATGGCTAGATCTGAAAAAATAATTAATTATAATACAAGGAAAAAAATCAGATTTTAGCTCGAGAGCTAATTTGAATTTTAAACTAGTAAGCTATTAGATCTGCGTTGCTGAGGAAAACTTCAGTGTAATCAAATATCTGTCAATTCAAGTTAGTGATTTGATTCAAAAATTGTGACCTCAGTAATTGTTTAGTAGTTATTTTGAATACTGTAAAGTTAAAAATGCTTTATTATGGGATTTCTCTGACTCTCAAGTCAAAGAGCAACGACACGAATGATTGTAGTTGGATCTTCTTCAAAGGCTTGAAGTATTTGATCGTCAACTGCTACATGGTGTTGCCTCACATTGACCCGAGGCTCTTGAAAATTTAAGTTTCCAGTCTCTCTTAATCGTCGATAAGTCGTCGAGAATGTTTCGTGGTGGGGTAATCTTCGATCAGGAAATTTGGCTTGATAAATCCATTGAGCTGCACGAGCAACACCATCGGCCTTGCCATATGCCATCACCATATCAGCATACTCAGCGTTGCTGAAATTAGGCATATCACCAACCAAAATTGAAACAACAGTAGCAAAAAGTCGATAAAATTAATAAAAACAAAAAAATGCAAATTTAAAAAACTGAATAACGCGACACAGACACTTCCAACAGCAGAGACAGTTAAATCTCGAATGACGGTAGGGTCAAGTCAGCTACGACTAACCCAATCCAACCTAAGGACAGAAATAGTAATAATAATTCACACGAGTCTAAAACGGGCAGGTAAATTTTTGCTTGCTCGCTGTGTTGTGTCGAAATCCGTACTTTTATTTAGGTGCGACTTTCTTCACTCTTCTGACTAAAACCTTATTTGCAGTATTATTTTTTTATTGACTTACGTAAATAGCATATGGTTAGCAAGTTTATAAACCAAAGAACATTTTAAAATAAAACTAAGTTTTATTCAAGAAGGAGATAAGTTTTCTCCGCTAAATTATCGCCCAATAAGTTTGACATCCTCCGTTTCTAAGGTGTTGGAGAAAATTATTTGTGAGCAACTCATAAACTTCGGGATAACGCATAATATCATACCCGTCGAGCAGCATGGCTTCGTTCCAGGTCGTTCTACTTTGACCAACCTATTAACATGTCTAAATGACTGGACCATTTCTTTAGATCACAATATACCTGTGGACGTTTTATACCTAGATTCCTCTAAGGCTTTCGACCGAGTACCACACCGCCGTCTTTTGTCTAAGTTGAATCATCTGGGAATAAGGGGTGGCCTACTTTCCTGGATTGAGGGGTTCCTTAGGAACAGAACATTCCGTGTTCGTGTGGGGAGTGTTCATTCATCTCTGGAGGGCTTATTTTCAAGTGGTATACCGCAGGGATCCGTGCTGGGTCCTGCTCTCTTCCTGCTATATACGTCAGACCTGCCAAGATTGTTGAAATCTCAGTGTGCCATGTACGCTGATGATTTAAAATTTACAACTCTGCTTCCAACTCGAGAGACTTGTACGAAGATCTATGTATGGTGAGTGATTGGTGTAGGAAGTGGCTGTTGCCCGTAAACGCCAACAACTGTTGTGTGCTGCATCTCGGCAGGAAAAATCCAGAATATCTGTATAAGATCGATAATCCCCCTCGTTTCTGTTGACTATATGAACGATTGGGGTGTTGTTGTAGATAAAAGTCTGGGTTGGACACGACACGTTGCGAGTGTTTCTGCTTGGGCAAGGAGATTGACCTATATGATCCAGAGTGCCTTCAGACAATGCAGTTTAGAAACATGTAAGCTGCTTTATTGTAGCTATGTCCGTCCTCTAATGAAGTACGCTGGACCTGTATGGTGTCCATTTCTCAAGGGTGTCCAACTTCTCCTGGAGTCAGTGCAGCGGTGGAACACGAGAATTCCATTTGGTACTAACAGACCGAATTATTCGAGTCGTCTAAGGATGATGAATCTGCAGACGTTCGAGGATCGGCGGAACAGAGGAGATCTCATTGTAACCTACCGGGCGTTGAGGGGGTTTTTTTTGGCATAAATATGGATAGTTTATTCAGAAGATGCACTACTCACCTTCGAGGACACGAATTCAAGTTGGGGAAGGAGAATTTCGGAACCACGCAGCGCCAGTCCTTCCTACCCAACAGAGTCTTTGATAGATGGAACAGTCTCCCGTCGAGTGTGGTGAGCGCTCCTAGCGTGAATGCCTTCAAAAACAGACTGGATCGGCATAGTCGGGAATCAGAATCAGTTTAGTGATGGTGTTTAAGGTTTTTTCTTTTTGTGATGACTGATGTGTCGGAGTGCTATATATGTTCAATTTTTTTCTTTTAGTTTTATGTTTCTGCTAGGATTTATTGAGCACATAATTAATTAAGTTATATTAATTAAGTTTTATTGAGTTTATGGGCATTTGCCCCAACTCTTGATGTAATATTAATAATAATAATAATAATAATAAATAATAATAATAATAAGTTTGTAATAGCTGTAACTTTTTCTAAAATTTCAATAGGAGTGGAGATGTTTTCATACTTTCATAATTTGTTTTTAAAAAAAGACCCTCGTGTTAATTTTGTGGTGTTATCTGTGACAATAAATACTTTTTTTAAACACACACTCATGTAGACTTAATACAATTAAAAAATGCTTCTAAAAGCCCACGCAAAAAAAATTATGGGGCTTCAGAAGGATACATTTTGGGTAATTTAGAAAACCTAATAAAAAAATCATACCTCCGTATCTGTAATACTAAGGACCCAGGTTCCAAGACTGACAAGGTAGCAAATGACCCTACCAACACCCCAAAAAAATTTGACGATCCATGTGCCGAGCACCCTGTATATATCTGAAAAAAAATTAATTTCGTGAAAAGTTATATTTTGTTACCTGTCAACAGAGATGAAATGTCAAATTAAACTCTTCACATAAAAGATCATGCTAGAACAAATCTTACGGTGGAGTCCATCCTTTAGATTGTACGAGGTAAATGACCATCGAGCAGCGATCATATATTGACATTTCGATATTCTCTGCGAAAACAATCGCTTTCTCTAAGCCTGGGGCAACTGATAAGTGTGCCTTCCAATCTGGTCAGACTGTCGAAAAGAAACGCGTAGAGAGGATAGGCCGGTATTCAGGAAACTTGTGTCAGGTCTGAAGCAGAAAAATCTTACTCATCTATGAAGATGTAAAAATAGAGAGCTGAGCTAGAGGTCAAAATTAGCGATATGGCTCAAACCGTCATTATTCAACAATCATTGGGGCCACAGAGGATGTTACGGATTACGTTTTTCTGTGCTCGTCTTCACAGAATGCATCATTATTTTAAACCAATTCGTTTTTGTTATTCCCTGAGTGAATATTCTTATAAACTCAATTGATCATACTGGTAAGAAATTTAGAAAGCACAGACGTGAGGTCAGATTGCTTTAACGCTCCTGTTGAGCTACTTGCGAGTAAATATTCAAACCATAACAAATCTATAAGCACTCTGATCAGGTGAACAATAGTCTTTCCTTGTACTATGGGACAATGTGATGCAAATATGAACGCCTAATGAATGAAAAAACCTATATCTCAAATTAAAATTAACTAATCATAATTTTCCCCGTTTCTGGTCAACTGGCAGACCATACCCTCTGGGACTTTATTATGTATCTGAGAACTGGGAGGAAGCTATCGACTGAGATAGCTTTAATATAAGTCCCTAGTGTTCTGTTTTACTTGGGAGATTGGACATTCCTGAAAATTGTTATTTGTGAATTACATTTATACATTTCAATATATTTGAGCCCACCCTGAGAGAATTAAGTCTTTGAGTCTTATGCTCGTCATTTAAAGTGGCACTTTGTCATGTTACAATTTCACTTATCAAATGGGACATCTAAATATTGTCTAGGTTGAATTTGAATATAACTAACATTGTAAAAGGTCATGAGATTTTCGAATACTCATTGTATCAGGAAATGAAGTTTCAGCAGAAGGTTATCTACAATGATATAAATTCTTGGATGACCACTCATTATCAATAACATTACATGAAATTAATTTCAAAGTACTTCCTCATTTTATTTCGATATTCCAGCAACCGTTGGGATTTTTATTCTTCAATGGTATTCGAAAACTAGCATCCAAAATAATTAACCATTTATAATTGAATTTTTTCGTTTCATCACTCAACAAATCTGGTATTCCTCCAAATGAAGGTCATATTATGGAATCGCATAATATTACAATATTTCAATCGTATCATTTCGATTAAAAATATTCTGCTCGGAGATAATCCTCGTCAATTAATTTGTCGAAGTTTCAGGTATATTAAATGTCAGGGATAAGTCGAAATTATTGTGGAGGCTATCAAATTTTGAATATATGAAATAATATTTTATATCATTTATCTCTCGAATGGATAGAAGGACGATCTTTGATGATTTCAAGAGATGGTCAGTCTTTATCTCTTAAATATCCGGTAAATAATAATTATGATTAATTCAGCAGAAATTATTAGATCTCAAGTTTCACATTACCAATTTTGGCTATTTTTGATAAATAAAAAAAAAGTTCCAATATGAAGAAGCAATGATACGATTTCATTGTATATCCCATAATGGGGACATTTTTGTGATTTCAACTATCCGAATGGGAAAACAGATTGAATTTGGGAAACTGGTAATTAAGAGTAATGAGAATTTCTAAAAGAGGCCTCCAATTTCACTACCTTCTACCAGAAATTTTGGCTACACAAATGAATATTTATCAAAGCAAAAAATAGTTAGCCAATAAACGAATTGAATTTTTGGCGTGAAGGAAAAAGAAATAGCTGAAAATTCAAGACGAAAAACAGTTTTTTGTGAATAACTCAGAAAATATCCACTTTAGGGCAAGGGTGTGATGCATACACTCACATTATTTTTTAACGTAGATTCAATATCTGCCATAAAAAAATGGGGTTCTAATTTGTAAAAATTGATTTTTCACGATTTTGTCATCCCTAACTTTGATAGCGATTTTTTCACCCCCTGTATAATGAATAGCGATTTCGATTTCCAAAGTGGATAAATCAATCTTACATCTTGAAAAATCCCAAAAATGAATACTTTCCATCCAAAAACGTCGAAGTTATTCTTATTTCAGCGGAGCTCTATTTTCAATTTTATTTTTCGAATTTTCCCGCTCAGAGAGAATTTTCCAACCAAAACTGAAAAATATTACATCAAAATAAATTGAAATTTTCTAAGGAATCTATTTCTGCAATAAAAAAATGGTGTTGTAATTTGAAAAACTGAAGTAAACGTCATTTCCGGAAAAAACGGTTTTGCTCATGTTTTGAAAATATTTTAGATTTCATCAGCATCGTGAAATACATATAAGTATCAGTAGTTTTCCATATAAATATGGGTGAGGTTCCTCGAGAAAGACCCTGTCTAGGTGCATTCGATATTATAACAAGATAGCACATAAATTAGGAAGAGAACAACAATACAAGAAATTCATTTTTAAGCTGCTACTTAACATTGAACCATATAGTGTTGAAGACTTCCTAGCCTATATGATATAATGAGAGTAAAATTGTTTCTGACCCTGTTTCATCTATATTACATTGTCACGGTTTCAAAATTCCCGCTCCAGTTAGTACCTGCAAACCGAACTGGTGGCGTTAGTCGCAGTAGTTTGCCAGCTTATCTCGTACGTTTCGATGGACGCCGTTGTCGGTGGTCCTTTTCTGTCATCATGCTACGTAGGTTGTCAATTACATCGTTCTTCCCGCATATTTGGTTGAAATGTCCTGGAGTAATTAATCGCAATGTTGCGGATCTGAACAGGATTTTAACTGAAGCCCTGAGAGAAATCTTATCAAGTTGGTTTGGTTTGTTCGTTGGTGAGATTTTTACGCTTTAGCGGAGTGGCGTATTTGTTTGGAAAAACGACGTGGGATTGGTGGGTCAACCTATGTTTGTCACGAGGTATTTTAGATTCTTGTTCGTATTTTAGCATCATTCTGCTTCGAATTGGGAATTATTATTGTACCGTTGCGAGGTACCGCAGATTCTGAACTGTCTTTGAAGTCTTCGAGCTGTTTGTCTAGGCTGTTTTTGAATTACCGTCGAGCTGCCGTGGGAGCTGTCTTTGGGGACCTCCACCAGATTTCGCCATCTAAGATACCACACCTGTCGTCTACCCAGGGCGCATTACTGTGAGAAATTGTACTACGTTGGCCCAGGAATATATTTGAGCCCAGTTTCCATCTACGAGACTGTGAAAATAATTATGGGTTGAGAAACTATATCCTTTTGTACTTCAGTCAAGCCACGACCTAGACTGTTATAGAAGGTTAGTCTGTAGAATTTAGTTAAGATTGATTAGTATCAAAGAGGCCCAATTCAGTGAATACTGTTTAGTACATAAAACCCGACCTGTCGAGAAGGTCGCTTAGATATAAGTAAAGAGCTATTTGTAACGATTACCATCGAGGCTCTAAGTATATACCTTGAGGTGATATTACTGTTTGTTTAGTAAGAGATAAAGCATTATTTCGAATATTCGGGTTGTGAAGTAAGAACTAGTTAGTGATGTACCTTCTGTAAGATATATCCTCGTTTGAGGGACCTTGTGTATTTCATTTGGGCTCATCAATATAATAATAGCGATAAGATCGGGAACCAGAGAAAAAATCGAAAATGGTCCCGTCAGGGACCCGCGAGGCGTAGCCGAGCGTGAGACCCTGCAGGGCCGAACCCGGGGCAATCTTAAAACAGATCGAAAAGGCGTATCCTCTTCTAGGAGAAGCGACCCCGAAACCCGCCCCGGCGCTCTTAAAGTATCCGAAATTTTCAAACGAAAATCGCGAAATCGGCCATTTTCGCGAAATCGCCCAAAGGCGAAAAACGGGAGAAAGTACTCCTATGAAGCCGAAGCATCTCGCGGGGAGGGGGTCGCTTTTTCTGGACGAGGAACGTCCCCATGCGTGGCTACGAGCTCAGCCGCGGAGCCCTCGAAATCTATACGAAAATTATGCATATAAAACGGCAATTTTAGACTCGCGACTTCCCTGAAACGTCAAAAACCACACCTACGTTTTCCCTCCGTGCCGGTCGAAAACGATATAAATCGCCCGCGATCGGTAGAAAACGAATCTACGTGAAATTTCCCATCTCTGGGTACCAATCTTCATATCCAAGTAGCGAGTCAAGGCCGGGAATATTCATTCCAAATTCGGCAATTTTCTCGATAATTCGAGGAGAAGTGTCATATTTTATCATACGATTCCGATGATAGCCGAACGCGAGCTCCAAATTTGAAAATACGGCATCAATTTTTCGCTCGATATGGGCGGTTGAAGATTGTTTGCGTTTTCCAAGCACTCGAATAAGAATCTACAGGAGATTCCGAATCTCTAGACAGCACCTGCGATTCACGAATCGAAAGAAAAACACCTCAAATAAGCGTTTGAAAATCGTCCTTTTTCAGTCCATTTTCGCGCTAATTCATTTTTTCCATCTTGAAGTGATATATTTCGATGTTCGTTCGAGCCCGGTCAGTTTTCATAAAATGTCAAACGACGAACGAGGAATAGATCATTTCAAGTATAAAATTGGTGGAATTGGACCGTTATAGGTAATATTATGCATTATATTCGTGTCTCATAACGATTTATTCCCTTTATTTTCAGTAAATAATATCAGGAATATCAAGGAATAATAAAATGGATGTCAATACTACATATTTTGTAAACACGATCTGGAGTTGAAAAATTAGCTCGAAATTGGTTCAAAGAGAGGTTCTCAGGTATTTATTCGATTATAAATCAAAGATAAATCAATCAAGCGTATCGATTCATTTCAGTTATCTCTCAAGAATGAACGAATAAGCGAAATATGAATATATTGTTCATATATGTAAACAACGGATATTCTCAAAAGAACCTTCAAGCAGGTAGGATTTTCCTCTCATAAAGTGTAACCCTTCTTTTAATTCAGTTCAAACGGCCTCAGAAATCACGGATAGACCGAGATTTTACGTTTTGAATTTGCTAATATTCCTTCATTCCATCCTGTCACAAATTCCCACGGAGAAACCCGAACGGGTTTCGCGATTCAATCGTCTTGAAATCATAGACCTTGAGGCAATTGTATAGAATCACAGAATAAATAGTTGGAAACGCAAAACTTCCGATCGACGATCGGATCTACTCGGTTCACGAAATTCCAAGTTCCTGTTACATCTTCGGACCATTATCGAATAATTTTTATTTTATCTTTGTGAAATTCACCAATCGCGAATCGATCGAATTGAAAGGATATTACTTTGGTTTTTTTTTATTGGAAAAAGCACCCAATGTGATTCAATTGTATACAGGGTGTCCCATGTGCGTAATCTATTATTAACAAATACTTTCCATCGAGTTATTTCGGCTGTTCGACTTACGGGTTCTTAATTCGATAAAATATTTTCGATTCATATACAGGTGTCAGATCCGAGTAGCGCTGACATTCACCAGAGTTTTTCTCAAATTTTCATGCTTTTCCGCGTAAGGGAGGGATTCAATGAAATCTCATACAGGGTGTGCCATTAACAATGATTTCGCGATCGATTGATATACAGGGCGTGCAATTTAAAAGTTTTTTCATTATTTTTGCACGCTTTCGGTTTTTGTGTGCTCCCTCGGGGTTTTAAGCTTTCCTTCGAGTTTTTTTGCGCGCTTAAGTTGATTTTGTGCTCCTTCGGGGTTTTTTGATTTCCTTTGGATTTTTTCGTTCTTTCGTGTTACTTTGGGTTCTATCATGTTTTTCGCGTTTTTCGTATTTGGTCAGGTCCTTTCTTGGTGGAATGCACTGAACTTGAAACGATAGAGTTATAAACGATATTCGTTCGGTTTGTTTTTTATGATGAAAGCACCCACTGCGAATCAATTATATACAGGGTGTCCCATATGCATTTTTTCTTCGAGTTTTCTCGCGAATGGGAGCTGATTTCGGTATAATGTCATACAGGGTGTGCGATTTACAATGAATTTGCGATCGGGTGATAAACAGGGTGAGCACTTTATAAGTTCTTCTGTTTTTGCGCGCTCTCGAGTTTTTTCAAGTTTTTGTGTTCCTTCGGGTTTTTACGGAAAAATTATTTTCGAAACATATACGGGGTGTTACATAGGAGCTCCGTAGAATAATTTTGATACTCCCTTCGTGGTAATTACTGAACTCGAATAGATGGAGTTACAACGATATTCTTTTGGTTTTATTTTTCACTGCTAATCAATTGTATACTGAGTGTCTCATATGCATTTTCTTCAAATTTTCTCGCTGATTTGGATAAAATAACATACAGGGTGTGCAATTCACAATGAGTTTATGATCGGGTGATATACGGGGTGTGCAATTTACAATGAGTTTACGATCGGGTGATATACAGGGTGTGCAATTTACAAGTACTTTTGTGTTTCGGTTTTTTTCAGGTTCCTTTAGATTTTTTGTGTTACTTGATGTTCTTTCGTGTTTTCTCGCGTTGTTTCGTGTAATTTCGGTTTTTTCGTGTAACTCCGGATTCTTTCGTGTTTCTTCGGATTATTCCGTGTTTTTCGCGTTTCTCTGTGTTTTTCCAGTTCTTTCATGTTTTTCGCTTTCAACGGGTTTTTGACGTGTTTCGTGTTTCTGCGCGCTTCATTGATATATGGGCCCTATTGATCTATGGTCTATATTGATCTATGGTCTATATAGATCCATGGGCCAATTGAACTACTGGCCTATTGAACTACTGGCCTATGGATCTACGGGCCTATTGATCTACCCGCTTACTAGTCAATATAATAATAGCGATAAGATCGGGAACCAGAGAAAAAATCAAAATTGGTCCCGTCAGGGACCCGCGAGGCGTAGCCGAGCGTGAGGCCCTGAGGGCCGAACCCGGGGCAATCTTAAAACAGATCGAAAAGGCGTATCCTCTCCTAGGAGAAGCGACCCGAAAAACCCCTGGGCGCTCTTAAAGTGCCTGAAATTTTCAAACGAAAATCGCGAAATCGGCCATTTTCGCGAAATCGCCGAAAGTGTCCCCAAGGGGAAGATCTCACGGACGAACGGGGCCATTTCTCCGGCCGAAATCGGTCGCTTTTTCAAGAAAAAGACATTCCTCATAATGTGGTACCGGTACGGACCGCGGAGCCCCTCGAAATCTATACGAAAATTATGCATATAAAACGGCAATTTTAGACTCGCGACTTCCCTGAAACGTCAAAACCACACCTACGTTTTCCCTCCGTGCCGCTCGAAAACGATATAAATCGCCCGCGATCGGTAGAAAACGAATCTACGTGAAATTTCCCATCTCTGGGTACCAATTTTCACATCCAAGTAGCGAGTCAAGGCCGCGAATTCTTCATTCGAAATTCGGCAATTTATACGGTGAAATGAGGCAAAATGTCAGAATTTCTCATACGATTCCGATGATAGCCGAACGCGAGCTCCAAATTTGAAAATACGGCATCAATTTTTCGCTCGATATGGCCGGTGAAAGATTTTTTGCGCCTTCCAAGCACTCGAATAAGAATCTACAGGAGATTCCGAATCTCTAGATACCTACCACTTTCCGAAGAAAAACACCTCAAATATGCGTTTGAAAATAGTCATTTCAGGCTCTATTTTCGCGCTAATTCATTTTCGTCCTTGAAGAATGCACACAGATCGCGATGAATCGCTATACAGGCTGTGCTATCTCGAAAAAATCGCTATACAGGCTGTGCTTATGGAAAGCACTGATTTTCACCAGATTCTTTCTTCGAGAGATTTCGTGTTACTTAGGGTTCTATCATGTTTTCCGCGTTTTTTCGTATTTGGTCGATTTCTTTCTTGGTGGAATGCACTGAACTCGAAACGATAGAGTTATAAACGATATTCTTTCGGTTTGTTTTTTTATGAAGAAAGCACCCACTGCGAATCAATTATATACGGGGTGTCCCATATGCATTTTTCTTCAAGTTCTCTCGCGAATGGGAGCTGATTTCGGTATAATGTCATACAGGGTGTGCGATTCACTTTGAATTTGCGATCGGGTGATATACGGGGTGTGCAATTTACAAGTTAATTTGATTTTTTTGCGCAAATTCGGGTTTTTGTGTTGTTTCGGGGAGTTTTGGATCTTAATTCGATAAAATATATTCGATTCATATACAGGGTGTCAGATCTGAGTAGCGCTGACATTCACCAGAGTTTTTCTCCAGCTTTTGTGCTTTTCCGCGTAAGGGAGCTTAATTCAATGAAATCCCATACAGGGTGTGACATTAACAATGATTTCGCGATCGATTTATATACAGGGTGTGCAATTTAAAAGTTCTTTCATTATTTTTTGCACGCTTTCGGTTTTTTGTGCTCCCTCGGGGTTTTGAGCTTTCCTTCGAGTTTTTTTGCGCGCTTTCGGTGATTTTGTGCTCCTTCGGGTTTTTCGGTTCCATGGATATTTTCGTTCATTCGTGGTACTTCGGGTTCTTTCTTCGTGGAATGCACCGAACTTGAAACGATAGAGTTGAAACGATATTCTTTCGGTTTGTTTCTTATGATGAAAGCACCCACTGCAAATCAATTATATACTGGGTGTCCCATATGCATTTTTCATCATGTTTTTCACGTGTGAAAGCGAATTTCAGTAAAATGTCATACAGGGTGTGCGATTTACAATGAATTTGCGATCGGGTGATATACGGGGTGAGCACTTTACAAGTTCTTCTGTTTTTTTGCGCGCTCTCAAGTTTTTTCAAGTTTTTGTGTTCCTTCGGGTTTTTTTACGGAAAAATTATCTTCGAAACATATACGGGGTGTTACATAGGAGCTCCATAGAATAATTTTGATACTTCCTTCGTGGTAATTACTGAACTCGAATAGATGGAGTTACAACGATATTCTTTTGGTTTTTTTTTTCACTGCTAATCAATTGTATACTGAGTGTCTCATATGCATTCTCCTTCAAGTTTTCTCGCGAATGGGAGCGGATTTCGATAAAATGTCATACAGGGTGTGCAATTTACAATAAGTTTACGGTCGGGTGATATACGGGGTGTGCAATTTACAAGTACTTTTGTGTTTCGGGTTTTTTCAGGTTCCTTTAGATTTTTTGTGTTACTTGGTGTTCTTTCGTGTTTTCTCGCGTTGTTTCGTGTAATTTCGGTTTCTTTCGTACAACTTCGGTTTCTTTAGTGTTTCTTCGGATTCCTTCGTGTTTTTTCGCGTTTCTCCGTGTTTTTTCCAGTTCTTTCTAGCTTTTTCGCTTTCAACGGGTAATTTGACGTGTTTCGTGTTTCTGCGCGCTTCATTGATGTATGGGCCCTATTGATCTGCGGTCTATATTGATCTATGGTCTATATTGATCCATGGGCCAATTGAACTACTGGCCTATTGAACTACTGGCCTATGGATCTACGGGCCTATGGATCTACGGGCCTATTGATCTACCCGCTTACTAGTCTAATATATTAAAATGATAAGATCGGGAACCAGAGAAAATTTTGACAGGTGGTCCCGTTAGGGACCCGGAAAGCGAAAGCTTTCCTTGCGGCCGCAGGGCCGCTCGAGAGGGAATCTTAAAACAGATCGAAAAGGCGTATCCTCCTCTAGGAGAAGCGACCAAGAAAAACCCCGGGCGCTCTTAAAGTGCCGAAAATTTCGAAAGAAAATCGCGAAAATGACGTTTTCGCGAAATCGCCGAAAGTGTCCCCAAGGGGAAGATCTCACGGACGAACGGGGCCATTTCTCCGGCCGAGATCGGTCGCTTTTTCAAGAAAAAGACATTCCTCATAATGTGGTACCGGTACGGACCGCGGAGCCCTCGAAATCTATACGAAAATTATGCATATAAAACGGCAATTTTTAAACTCCCGACTTCCTGAAACGTCAAAAACCGCACCTACGTTTTTCCTCCGTGCCGGTCGAAAACGATATAAATCGCCATGCGATCGGTAGAAAACGAATCTACGTGAAATTTCCCATCTCTGGGTACCAATTTCCACATCCAAGTAGCGAGTCAAGGCCGGGGATATTCATTCCAAATTCGGCAATTTTCTCGATAATTCGAGGAGAAGTGTCATATTTTATCATACGATTCCGATGATAGCCGAACGCGAGCTCCAAATTTGAAAATACGGCATCAATTTTTCGCTCGATATGGGCGATGGAAGATTCTTTGCGTTTTCCAAGCACTCGAATAAGAATCTACAGGAGATTACGAATCTCTAGATACCACTCATCTTACACGACTCTCAAGAAAAACATCTCAAATATGCGTTTGAAAATCGTCATTTTTCGGTCTATTTTCGCGCGAATTCATTGCCCTCTCCGAACTCGGACCCAACTTATGATACTCTATGTCAAAATCCGACACACTTAGTTTATTCAGGAAAGCACTCTGTTCATGAATACACGTTCAGACCTTTTCGAATAATTTTCATTTTACCTTTGTGAAATTGATGGAGTTGAAACGATATTCTTTGGGTTTATTTTTATGGAAAAATTATTTTCGATTCATATACAAGGTTGTACATGGAAGCTTTATCGAATAATGCTTATACTACCTTTGTGGAATGCACCGATTGCGATCGATTGATATACGTGCTGTGCACTTTGGAAGCACTGACTTTCACCAGAGTCTTTCTTCGAGAGATTTTCCGTCTGAATTTCTTATGGAAAAAGCACCCACTGCGAATCGATTATATAGTGGGTGTCCCAAATGCATTTTTCTTCATGGTTTTTCGCGTATGGGATCTAATTACGATAAAATGTCATACAGGGTGTGCGATTTACAATGAATTTGCGATCGGGTGATATACGGGGTGAGCACTTTACACACTGTCATACAGGGTGTGCAATTTACAAAGAGTTTACGATCGGGTGATATACGGGGTGTGCAATTTATAAGTTCTTTTGTTTCTTTGCGTGCTTTCGTTGTTTTTATTTCTCTGGGGTGTTTCGCGTGACTTCGAGTAGCGCTTTCAAGTTATATGTATTCTTTCGGGTTTTTCAGGTTCCTCTGGATTTTTGTGTTACTTGGGGTTCTTTCGTGTTTTCTCGCGTTGTTTCGTGTAATTTCGGTTTCTTTCGTGTAACTTCGGTTTCTTTCGTGTTTCTCCGGATTCTTTCGTGTTTTTCGCGTTTCTTCGTGTTTTTCCAGTTCTTTCAAGTTTTTCGCTTTCAACGGGTATTTTGACGTGTTTCGTGTTTCTGCGCGCTTCATTGATGTATGGGCCCTATTGATCTTTGGTCTATATTGATCTATGGTTTATATTGATCTATGGTCTATATTGATCTATGGTCTATATTGATCTATGGTCCATTATGATCTATGGTCTATATTGATCCATGGGCCTATTGATCTACCCGCTTACTAGTCTAATATATTAAAACGATAAGATCGGGAACCAGAGAAAATTTTGACAGGTGGTCCCGTTAGGGACCCGCGAGGCGTAGCCGAGCGTGAGACCCGCAGGCCGAACCAGGGCAATCTTAAAACAGATCGAAAAGGCGTATCCTCTTCTAGGAGAAGCGACCCCGAAAACCCCCCGGGCGCTCTTAAAGTGCCCGAAATTTTCAAACGAAAATCGCGAAAATGACGTTTTTCGCGAAATCGCCCAAAGTGCCTCAGAAAAAGGGAAATAGGCTCCGAAGCCGAAACGCCCAGCGTCCCGGGCTCGCCACATATTCCGAGAGCGAGGACGTCCGGTTTCCTTAGAACCCATTAGAACTCCGGAGCCCCCTATTTCTAGGCTAAAATCCCGTAAGTAAAACGGCAATTTTTAGTTTCGCCAGCCCCCGCGAAACGTCAAAATGACCCATGATGCTTTCGATTCGTGCATGCGCTACAAGCCTCTAAACGCATTTTCGGCGGTAGAAAATGAAACTTGAGGAAATTCCCTTCTCCAGGTACCAATTTTCATATCCAAGTAGCGTTATAAGGCCGCGAATTCTTCATTCCAAATTCGGCAATTTACTCGATATTTCGATCAGAAGTGTCATAGTTTCTCATACGATTCCGATGATAGCCGAACGCGAGCTCCAAATTTGAAAATACGGCATCGATTTTTCGCTGGATATGGGCGTTG
>JARTUT010000270.1:0-21614 GCA_030674115.1 Micraspis discolor
CCTCCGTTTGTATCCGCATGCGCAGTGAGTTGCGATCAACCGTTGACTGACGGTTTGGCGGGATATCATTTTTATATTCCGCAGCGATCCGTACCTCGCACCATTTCGTTCAACATGGAAACATTCTGCAAAACCTGCGAAAAAAATTCTTTTCAAGAGGACTTTCAGAACCCACTTGAAAAAAATCCATCCTGGTGACCCACTTGAAAAAAAATCCATCCTGGTGAATATTAAATTTAGAAATATTTGTTTTTGAGATACAGGGCTTGAAATTTCTAACCTGATACATCAATTTGAAAATGAGAATATGATTTTTGACTCTGTTAGCGCCAGTCCATAAATATTGGGATTTCGCATGTGGAAACCTGAATATTACCTTATGAAGATATTTTACTGACCAAATCTTGAACCTTGGGCTATAATATAACGTATTCAATGTTAATTCAAATTCATAGGATCATATTACTTTCTTGGGAAGAGTTGCAAAAAATCAATTATATCAGGTCAGAATTTGCCTACACTTTTGGGCTTGACCCTTCTCTTTTTTCAAATTGTTAACAATCAGAATTGTAATCAACTCATATTTTATTTCAAATCAGTTTACTATAATTCCAAAGCGAACTAATCCGCCAAAAGCAAGTTGCAATGCTTGTGGTGAATTTTTTGTGAAATATTGTAATTTAATAAGACACAAAAAGGTTTCATCCAGGTATTAATTATTATATATATGTTATTTTATATAAGTGAATTCATTTTAAACACGTTTATAATAGAGAAATAGTTTAGTGCGGATATTCAAATACAGTTGAGATGGAATTATTCGTGGGTGATTCCGCAGAAATGCAGATTTGCAGAAAAAATTGAGATTAGTAGGTACTTGCTGACACGTGTTTCTACTTATTGGCTTCTTCGGGGCAAGGCAACTTTGAAAATGTGAAAAGAATTAGAACTATGGAGGAGCTTTCAGCTCTGAAAAATATGGTAGCTCCGATTAGACCGACATTACACTCTATACAGGCACAACAATGCCGGAATATTCAAACAGTAGCCACAGGCTCAGAATAATATTCATATACACTATAATAAGAATATTCCGGTTCAAAGGAACCTGTATAGAACGCATAAAAGTAAATAAAATTTCAATTAATAAATAAAAATAAAATTTAAATTAAAAATAAATAGAAGATGGCGACGAGTGAAGACGATACGGATTTACGTTCCGATAAAAATAGAAAGAAAAATGATCAAAAATGTTCCCATTGTGCAAGAAAAGTTGTGGAAAGTGTTCAGTGTGGAAAATGCCTTGAATATTTCCATCAATCTTGCATAAGTGTATCTGCAAGCCGCAAAGACGCGGTCTGTAAACATCTACAAGTGGAAAAGCTGTCGACGGAATATGGTTCGTACGACGAATTATTTGCCCAGTACACACACGTAAATTTTGAAAATGAATATCTGAAGAAGTTACTGCAGGAATGTCAGGAACACAACAGGCTTTTACGAGAAAATAATAAATTGCTATCAGAAAAGGTTAGTTTCCTAGAACAAAAACAAGAAAAAAAACCATACAATCAAGTAGTACAAAAAATATAAATACAAACGCCGCTGGTACCGCACCACAGAGTAGGCGTAAAAATAATCAACCATCTGAACTACGCTCATCTAATAGAAGTCAAAGGAAACAACGTCAATCACAATCTTAACCTTACTTCTACGGATCGGGAAAATAAACAAACCAAAGATATTCCACAGGTATCTCTGGAAACAAATGGATATTGCATATGAAAGCGATGATAATATGAGGAAAGAATCAGATGTCATTGAAATTCCTTGGAAGAAAGTCACCCATAAACGAATTAAAACAATCGGTACAGCCGAAGTAGCATCACACAACGAGATTTACTCTAGTTTTCAAGGAAGAGGCGTTGCAACTAAAAAGTTGTGGCTTTTCATTTCAAAAATCAAGGCTGGCGTAACCGAAGATATAATAAAGGCATATCTCATAGAAAAACTGAAACCATCAGAGCAAGAACCAATAATAGTGAACAAAATTAAAACATTTCATCAGGCAGAAGTGACAACAGAATGTTTTCAAGTTGGTTTAGATTTCAAACATATAGACAAAGTTTATAAGTCGGAATTTTGGCCCACAGGGGTGGCTTTTGCCAGATTCAAATTCAATTATAGAAACATTCTGCCAAGTTCATCTGCAGATACAAATTTTCAACAACGGGTCAACAAATCTCAAGTCATGTAACAGCGAATATTAAAGTATTAAATCTCAATGCTCAGTGCTTGCGAAATAAATTCGGTACACTGAATCTTGCACTGGACCATATACAACCTGATGTGGTCTGCATAACTGAACACTGGCTGGATGATGAGGAGATTATGATCCTCCCCAATATGATGATAAAGAACTATACCAGCGCTGACCATTTTGTAGATCTAAAATCAAGAATGGTGGTTCTCTAATACTTGTTAAGAATGGCTTGCAATATATACAGGTTGAAAATATTTGTGAATACAGGGAAGAAATTATAACTGAAATATCAGCCATCGAAATCCCTCAAGAAGAGCTGTTGGTTTTTTTGCATATATAGGTCTCAGAAAGCACATTTGGACCATTTCCTACCCAAAATGGAAAAAATCTTGGATGTCCTACTTGACAGATACACGATGTATAGATGGATTATCTGTGGAGATTACAATGTAGATATACTGAATGAAAGCAGAGATAAAGAAAAACTATGTAATTTATTCAAATGCTATAATCTTGAATATAAAATGACTGAACCTTCTCGAATAACTGTGAATAGCTCAACATGCATCGATAATATATTCTGCAATTTCGAACCAAACACCAAAAGCACCAAAAATTTACATATGGGAGACCATTCAGCCCAAATGATCACTTTTGCATCTAAAAATGAAATTGCATCAATCAAAAATATGAATAATATTCTCTATAGGAAAATTACAACATCTGGAATAGAGAATATAAGAGATGAAATTCAAGCTGTTAATTGGAATCATATTCTTGATCCTTTGTCGGCAGAGGAAAGTTTCGATTGTTTCTTCAATAAGTTGAGACTCTGGTTCAATTTAGAGTTTCCTGAAAAAAGGAGAAAACATAGTCAACATTCACATAGAAAAAAATTACAAAATCATCCGAAAGTCAAAGAAGTCAGGAATCTACTGGAAATATTGGATACTATATTCAAAGTTACAAAATCTATTGACATATATAATAAATACAAATATTGCAAAGCTGAATTGAAGAAAATCATTGAAGAAGTAAAGAGGAATCAAATGAACAACTGATAAATAATTCAGAAAATAAAACAAAACAATATGGAACATTATAAAGGAAGAAACTGCAAAGAGGAGAACCCATAAGATAAATTATACAATTACATCCGAAGACTTCAATAACTATTTTTCATCAGTGGCTGAGCATATGAGGGAAATATTAGAGTGAGAGATTGATAACAAAGATAAGGCTCTAAAATTGCTGGAACAAACTGCACCCAACAAATGTGACTTGAAAGAATTTCACCCAACAACGGAATTTGAAATTATCAGCATTATTAAAAAATTAAGGGAAAGGAAACTCAGGATATATATGGCATGACAACTATATTTATGAAAACCCTATCAATCGAAATTGCCAAACCACTCACAACAATTTTCAACAAGTGTCTTTCCGAAGGAGTTTTTCCAGAGGCTTTCAAGATAGCAAAGTAACACCAATACATAAGAAAGGAAATATCAACGACCTGTCCAACTACCGTCCAATTTCCATCTTGCCAACATTATCAAAAATTCTTGAAGAGATTATTAAGTCAAGACTCTTAGCATACTTTGAAGAACACAATTTGCTTGGAGGACATCAACATGGTTTTAGGAGCTCTATCTCAACAACAACTATGCTATTACAAGCGATGGATGAAATAATAAAAGCTTTTAATGAAAGATGGCCAGTTAAGATCATTTCACGAGATTTATCAAAGGCCTTTGATACCGTGGATCATGAAATACTGGAAGGAAAACTGCAGCTCTATGGTGTGTGCGGTGCTGCTGTGGGGTTGCTATCTTCGTTTCTCTCAAACAGACGACAACGGGTTGTATGGAGCGGCATACTATCAGAGTCGAAGAGCATGAAATATGGGGTCCCACAGGGATCAAAGCTGGGACCATTACTATTCATTATATTTATCAATGATCTGAATCTCACCAAAACTCAGCAAACCATGTATCTTATTACACTCCTGTTTGCAGATGATACTTCCTTTCTTTTGAGGGCAGCAGACATTGATAAACTGAGAATATTAGAGAGATATGTTTATTGGACATCAAACAACTGGTTCAACTGTAATGCTCTAGCTATCAATGATTCTAAAACACAACAATTAAGGATAAGAAGAAGCAAAGACGAAACAATTAAATTACTGGGAATTATATTTGATGGAGCACTTTCTTGGGGACCACACATCACCGAGCTGAAAAGAAGACTAACAGTGGCAGTATACACAATCTCAGTAGTGAGCAAAGCTTCCTCCAGAAATGCAGCAGTGATGGCCTATTTTGCCAACTTCCATTCGATTGCCACATACGGAATACTCCTATGGGGCATGTCAGCTCAAGCATGTGACATCCTCATTCTCCAGAAAAAGCAATAAGGACAATATTGGGTCTTAAACAAACAGATAGCTGTAGGAATGCCTTTCAGCACCTCCATATACTCACCATACCGGCAGCCTATGCACTGGAATGTGCCTCATATGTGCACACACATCTGAGCACCTTTCCAGCAAATAACTCCTTTCACGGGTTCAATACGAGGAGCAAAAAGCAACTTACCATACCATACCATAGCAGGAACTACGCTCAACAAGGAATAGACTACTGGGGCCCTAAAATTTATAATAGGCTACCGGACGATGTCAAACAATTGCGAGGACGGAGATTCAAAACAGTGTTCGAAAAATACTTTTCCAAAAGACAATTTATAATATTCAAGAATTTATCCAAAATTAATAATTAAAATCAATATTTTTGACAAGGCATGTAAATTTTTGATGCTGAGAATAAATGTAATGTAATGTAATTAATTTACTACAAACAGAATGGTTAATTAATAATAATTTTATTCGTTATATATTTTTCAATAAATATTTTCATGAATATTTAAGTGCTTTTTTTGTACCTACCTTATTACCATTCTTTCGAACCCGTTTCGAAGGAAAATGGTTGAGTATCAAAGCAGCCAAACCATCAAGATTAAATCAGTTCACGATGGAAAAATTGTCAAATTACCTCCTCAGAATTGTGATGTTCATTGCAAATACTTTATTTTACCATTAAATACCTACATATATATTATACCTTTAGGCTGTTAGTGGTAAATATGTGGCCATATTATGGCCTCCTTATTGAAGCTCAGAGACCAACATTCGGACATGAAAACCAATTTCCTTTCAGCTTAACAGTATTGATTTTACTGGAAGACAGAGTTAAAATAAAAGTCAATTTTTCAATGGCCAATGTTTACCGAACCGAAAATAAGACAATGTTGTTGAAATGTATCTATAGAACTTTCCAAATGAAACAAATATTAGGTACCTATAGATACATAATAGGGCCATATAAAAATGTCAAAATGATATTGCCACAACAATTTTAAGAAATACCCTGTACTTACACTCTTTTGTGGAAAAGGTGTTCTTTCAAGAAACTTTTACGATTTCACTGTATGATGCAATAGTACAACCGTATTCATTTTTTATTATACCTTCCAGGTAAAGCATAGAGACTCTTTCAACTATTATTAACTTTGGGGAGTTCCAAAATATCATCTATTGCACTATTTCCATGAGTAAGAGAGTAAGTAGTTCAATTCGTTTCACTTTTCATAATGATATAGGTATTACGGGAATTCAAATTTGCCTGGTAACTCTCTGCGCATGCGGACACAAACGGAGGCAAACTGTAATGTGTGTATCTAGACACGAGTGCAGATAAACGTTTTCATAAGTTCTGGCTGTGCGCAGCCAGCCGGTACCGTGCACGCAAGAGCGCTGCGTTGGCTGCCGCAACCGGCAATTCGTGGTTGCCTAGTACGCGGACTCCTATGCAATGTCGTTACTGCCTGTGGCAGCCTAGCTGCGGTAGCCAGACTGCCTAGTGGGCATGAAGCCTAATGAAATTGGCGATTTTTCTCGCGTGAGTGTTTTAATTTTCTACTCTGTCACACTGTGCGATCAATTAGTTCGCCGAGCACCTGTTCCATCTGTATTAATAATTTATTGGTTGCTATCGCTCCAGTACTAGTGCAGAATTATTTCTGCAAGTATTATTAAAGGAATAAGCTCTGGTGGAGACTACCTGATTGTACGAGGAGTTCACTTCAATTAAATTAAATTGGAACTTCGTTGAGGTACGAAAAATTGAAAAATAATTTTTGCCAATCAGACAAAATTGAAAAATACCTGTGAAAAATGATTTTTGATGCAATAGCTGAAATTCCATAATTCCGTTCATTACAAATTGTCATTCGTGAAATGCTGGAATTTTCTGCAACTAATAGATCAATATTTTTGACTACTCAACACATTCTTCAAAGTAGTAGTTACAGCGACACAAGAAGATGTACAATTCAACCCTACAGCGGAAGTCACGTGCCGTAATATAATCCACTTAGGAGACTTTTTAGTGGAATTCGTCTAATGCAATATCTTATTCAAGTGCTGTTTAATCATCATAAATAATCCAATTATGGCAATTAGAGTAGGTGAACCGAGCGAAGTATTTCGTAATAATTTTCATGTTACGAATGGAAATAATTCGTATAATTGCTTAGTGGTTAGCACCACGAAAATAACCTGAAGTCAATGACAGGTTATCATGCAAATTTCCAGTAGCTTTCAAGGGCTTAAACGATACCTTTCATACGTTTGAATAGCCAATTGAGGACCGATTGGAAGATTCATCAAAGTTAACTGAAATTCGGCAAGATATTTAGGTCCACATCATCATTACGAATTCTTTCAAATATAATGATGATGATATCAACGAAAATTTTTTTATTAATATTTCCATGTTATATGTGAATGGAATTGATACACTTCTTTGAATCATTTTTTCGTTCTCAAGTCTATATTATTTCAGTTATTAAATAATGTTGCATGTGTTGGTTGATAGATTGAGCAGAAGATAATTTATGGGGTACAGTAATATTCAGCTTGTGATACAATGGCTTAGAGAAAACTTGAGTGAAAACCCACATCATTTGTATGAGTGTAGCGATATATTGATGTAGAATTTGTTCACAAATAAAGCAGAAATATTTCATATTTGACATTTTCTGGTTCACCTAACATTTCTAAACAATTTTTCTCAATTGAAATCTTCAAAACACCACCATTCTGTAAATGAGAAGGCTAATCCTACGAAAGAAGCGGACATAAAAAATTATTAGGTATATGAGACAAATTCCTGTTGAAGAAGATCTGCATGCTCATATTCTCATAAAGTCTATTGTAAATCAAATTCACAAACAAGATAACGTAGAAGATATTGCCAAGACCAATTTCGCTCCTAAACATTTTTCGAAACGATTGGGTTCGACAGAATTAATCTTGAAAAATTTCAGATACTTGATGGGGCTCAACATGAGTTCAGGTTTGGGCACTCTACTTCAACTGAGACAATACTTTTCATTGAGTTTGTTTATGAAAGCCTTTATGTTGCTGGACTGTTTTTTGATCTATTGCGAGCATTTGACAATCTTTCAATCAAATTTATTATAGATAAATATTACAATTTGAATTTTAGAGGAGTATTTCTAGACCTGCTCTTGAGTTATCTTCAAGATCGGATAATGTCCGTCGGAATATAAAATTCTTCTTCTGAAGAACATAACGTCAATTTAGGTGTGCTCCAAGGATCTGTCCTCGGTCCACTTTTCTTTTTAATTGTTATGATTTCCCGCACTATTCTTCTGCTTAAATGTAGAAATGTATGATAACCTTATTTACTGATGATACCTCAGTCGTAATTAAGGCTTAAATCTTAGAGGCGCTTCAAGAGTTGTTGCCATTTCTGGTACAGGGCTTTATTCAATGGTGCAGAAAAAATGCTGTGATAATCAACATAGGCAAAACAGAGTGTGTTCATAGTTTTTATGATTACACAACTGAATAAAGAAACATTGGCATTTCCGCTAAATTTGAATTATCCCCAACTCACCAGTCTATAGGATTATATAATCATCTTCCTAGTCACGTTAAATCTACGAATTTGAGTAGATTTGAGAAATTAGATGAGATATTGTTACTGCTTACATCTTATTATCCCTTTCGAAACTTTTTTTTTTCGAAACGGGAAAATACGTCCCAAGGTATATTTTATTTGGACAATGATCAAAGCAATCTGGCGTATGTTAGTTTAGGAATGAAACAGAATAACCTCAAATTTTTCGTTCACGTGGTTGCACCTAGTGCGTTTATTTAGTAAATTTGGTATTTGTTTTTAATCAGTAATTTGCTGCGTGCCGAGTGTAATCAAGTTAGTACCCCTCTTTAGCAGTCCGAGTGTTTGCATCAATTAAATATTGGCTGAGTCAATACGGTAGGTTTTATTTGTGAAGGACAATATGTACCAGCAGGCTACTTCGATGGGATGATTTATCCCAGTAGGAGTAAAAATGGCTTTCCTTCTTTTCAGAATGACCAAAGGAAAAGTAACTGAAAGGAGCTTGAAGAAATCCCTGAAAATTTGGACTTTTCAGAGATTGATACTGGTTCTTATCGTAACAGTGAGGATGAAGATTCAGACTGGGTTTCTTCGGGTTTCAAAGCTGAACATGCATCAGAAGGTGATATGCAGGTTTCAAGATCCGATGATGGCGTTATCGAGCTTGAAGGTAACGAAGTTTTTCCCGATAGTTTTCCAGATACAGTTAATTCCAACTTTCCAAAAGCATCTACATTTCTTGTGCCAGTACCTACAACATCTTCTGGATCAGACAACATAATCTGGAATTCAGTGCCGCAGAATTATATCCCAGGGATTCAACTACTCACTGCTAGGAGTCCAGAGCTCTATAAATAGTCAATCAACAGAAATTGATATTTTTCTGAAACCATTTCAAAGAATCTAGTACATCTTTATATATCAATGTACTAATGAGAGGTTAACAATTTTGGAAAAAACAAAGAAAAAAGTTGAACAGTCGATTTCTGTGAAATTTCGTAAGCCTATTCGATTCAACCTAATTCAGATATCTTTCAAGTTACAACATGATGCGATGAATATTCTAAGGATTATAGGAGAAACCAAATTTCTGGTGCTCATAACTTCTGAACTTCTGGACGGATTTGGCCCAAAAACGATGGAGATATCGGGAGAGATAACCTAGTATAATATACGGTCGTACAGGCATATTCAAGTTTGACCCTGTATTCTTGATCAGGAAGTAAACCCAATCGACTGAGGCCATTTTCGCTTCGATATTCCAAAATTACTGGCATTTGGACAAAACGGTAGCACAATGTTCTACCAGAAAACGCTCGCAAAATATAAAAGAGCAGAAAAAATGTTGCCCAAATGTTTGTTATTTCCAAATATCGAGCCGACAATTATCTCAATCGATTGATTTAGACTTCCTGATGAAGATTTCGATGTCAAACTTGAGTATATCTGGCCATATACTCTCTATGATCCAATGGAGAAAAGCTAAAGATTTCATAATTTTACAATGTTTGCCCTAGCATATCGGTCAAGTTCGTTATTGGGCGAAATCTGTTGAATAATTCAGTAGTAATGAGCATCTGAAAATGATTTCCTCAATAACTACTAAATAACCATCAGATCGATTCGGAACTTGAAGATCATTTGAATAACGTAGAAAGAAAGAATTTTCCAAATTTTGTGAAACTCTAGCAAGAGAATATTCTTAAGAGTCCTATTTCCTTTTTAAGAGCTTTTCTATAAGGTATTCAAGACATATTTCGGATAATAACAAAATTTTGCCTTCATGGAGGTTATTCATAAAGCAAATTTCGAGATTTCATCCAATTTCGACCATATGTATTAATAAGAGTTTTTAAGAGCTTATTTTAGTTGAAGAAACTAGTAAAATAGAGTCCGGCCTAAAGGTCTGCTATTTTTTAATGTTGGGTCGAAAACAGTCTGAATTGATTAAATTTATCACCTTGATAAAGAATACGTGGCCAAACTTGAATATCTCTGAAGGTTCCTGATTTCATTTCGGTGCGTTTCTAAATTTTTTGAAGTATCGCTCATTGTCAATTAAGCGCTGAACCTGTTCATCTCCTATAATGAATCTTGCTACTTAACAACGTCCACAATTGAGCTCCACTTTTTTTCTGTATTCTTTTTTTATTTCTTCTCACTTCAACACAGTTCCCATGATATGAAATTGGAGTAGTGAAACTAATGGTCATATTCCACCTGAACGTTACTCAATTATGTACTCCATTTTCCACTGGACATACCTAGAAATTATCCAATTACGGATATCTTTACTCGTATTCCATAAAGAGCAATCATTTGAAGCTCATACGGGTTTTTATTAGTGCACTAATTTTCAAGTGAATCGACGAAAATACTCTCGTATACTCGTACACGTTTTAGAGCGTGAATATGGAGTTTTCGCTCATCCGTGAAATTTTAAATAACTTTTCACCGCATCCACAGACGGTGGATACCTGCGTGGCCAGGAAAAAACGGATGTCTCGTGAAATAGAAAACTTTTGTATTGCGAGAGACGCGTGTTGAAATCGAATGATTTTTATGTTCTGTAGGAGACCGTTGGTTCCAGTCACGCTCCTGATTTGCTCACTCATGGGCTAAGGAGGTTTTCACATTCGGACTACGGCATGGAACAATTGATCTTATTGAGTACTATTAGGTTGAAAATTGAAAAAACTTCCTGTGTAGAAAGAATCTTCAACAGCCGTTCAACCGTGCAGTCCACGACCATTGATTGAATATAATATTTGTGATATCACCTTCTAAAGGTGGATTTAGACTAAAAGAATATAGAGCTAGAGCTAGAACTAGAGCATTCTTTCATTAATATCTAGTGTAAACTAAAGCTTGACGTATCTATTTACATGAAACGAACACCGAACTAGAACAAGAATGTTCTTTCTTAAATCTTTTGGTGTAAACAAGAGCTAGATCGAATGTTCTTTGCTCAATCGATTCAATCCATCTTTTTTTTTAATTCGTCAACATTATTACATTTTAGTAGTGTTGCGATTTCCTGCCAAGCATCTTGTTTGTAAGTTGTATTTTTATAGTGTTCATATGTCGGATCCCACAAACATCTGGCATTTTGGTAGGCTTCTATCATTAATAAGCATTTTTCTTGAGACCAATCCATAATTTAATCGATACGATAGGTAAACAATCGCGAACACAAGAACACTTTGATGAAGAACACACTTAGAGCGTCCGAACAAGCTGGAATGTTCTAAGCAACTGTTCACGCGCTCTTGTGCCGTTTATATCGAGCGAACGAGCATTCTTAGAATATTCTATAGAATCTTTGCGAACGCACTAAGAACAACGAAAGAATGCTCTACGCCTGTTTACACTAGAAGAATTTGACGTAGTGGGGATAGAATGAGCATTCGTTCGTTTGGTGTAGATCCACTTTAAGTCTTCTCAGCGTATCGAAGTGTATCATTGATGAGGAAAAATTTTTCATGATAACACGTGTTGTTTTCTCGTAACTCCGAAATCGACAAACTGACAGAGTCTCTAAGGATTTGTGGACCGGAGACTGGTATTTTCAGTTTCTACGAGATGTAGAGTGCAAGAAGGACTTGTCGGATATTTCCGGTTTCTTCTTGGACTGGATTTCCCAAATTAATGAAAAATCCTTTAATTGAAAAGAGGTTGTACAACTTAAAACTTTATTTACACTATGTACACCTCGGATGTCTGGATGGGCACATATAACCTCTTTTACGACCTTAGTTCTATTTATGTTAACTGGTTAAATCAAACAAAACCTTGAAATATATACAAGTTCCCCCTCTTCAAAAGGGGGGCGTAAAAACGGTTTGACCAAATAAATGGAAAGTGCAAAACGTACAATTCTGGCCTTTCCCGAAAATATCCAGGCGGAACTCATACCGAAAGTACCTCGTTGTAAATTCTATCACTTTCGAAACTAATTGGGGTACTTCGGATATTGCAGTTCCATGACCGTTACAAATCTTAACACGTTTAAAGGATTCATGCGGCGTCCACGATTCGAAGTACGGAAAATGTGGAATAAATAATGATAAACTACATTAAAGGAGACATCACTGCCAGCTCCCATGTCACTTGCCTATTCACTAATATTCCAACGGATAAAATTATTTGCATAGAAACAACATAATTCAATTTGAAGACACCTTCTATTCAAACAAGAATTTGGAGTGTTAGGAATTTTCTCCTGGTTCATCTTATATGTACTTGTATGAAAAAATTCTAACGAAAAGCGCTCACCCAAAAGTTCTTAAACACGAATTATGGAAAATATATATAGATAATAATTTCATAATATGTCATCAAGGAAGAAATACTATTGACGGAATCCTTTAAAATCTAAACAATCAATAAGAAGAATTGATGAAATTTCAACATAGTGGAAATAAGAGTTTCTTGTTCGTTATCTGTTCATATCGATAAAACAAATGAAAACAGAAAAATGATGAAATTGTTATTAAAATTTTTTTTCGTCCATAACTTTTTTTGATACATTTTACAAAAAGTTATCTCAGACCGATCTTGTGGGTTATCTTTTGAAGAAAATTATGGCTTATAATTTTTTCCTTATTTCATTTATTCAGAACGCGGTTACAACACTCAAAAGTTGACTGGGCTCTGTCTACACTCAGGAAAATCTGGTCAAAACGAAACGTTCAACATATTTGTAAATATATTCTTACAAAAATACTTTAAAATTCTTATAACCTCACTCATTTATTTCTAATACCTTTTTCACCAGAGAACTCACCAAATTGAACTTTTCGATCATCAAGAAGTTAGAAAATGGCAAAGTTACAAACAATTTGCCAAGACAGTGATTAAAAATTCATTTAATTTATCATCGCTGCCTCCAATACAAGATGGTGCTCGATTTCACAGTCCCTGACTATATCACCAGGTCCACTCGTGGTTCGGAAGATTGGGACTGAAAAAAACAAGCAAATATTTGAATGCCAATACAAACTTCCAAGCCTCCAGCATGGGAAACTGTAGAAACTTTGGCTGCAGGAAAGTAGGCCTGAAATACCCTACAGTATGCCTCCATTGCTCTTTAGTAACATTATGGAATTATCAAAGCTAATGGAAGAAAATGAATTTGAAGATGAACTTCCAACTCAGACTCCAATGTTAACTCCTGCAATTTCAGAAACGTTCACATTTAAAGTTGATTTTGATTCTAAACCACCATCAAAGAAAAGTCGATTAGACTAACTAGCTAATTACAAATATGATGATATAATAATACACAAATTGATAAGAATTAAACAAAAATTTAAGAATATATTTACAAAAAAAAAGAGAATAAATTAAACGTTTTGTTTTGACTACATTTTCCTGAGCTTTAACGAACCCGGTAAACTTTGGAGTGCTATAACAGCGTTCTAAATAAATAGAAATTATCATATTTTGCTTATAACTTCTTTAATTTTCAATGTAGGGTAAAAGTTGAAAATATTTACTGGTAGGGAAAACAATTTGCTACAAATTTTTAGTAGGAAGCATAGTTTCCCAGATTTCGCGAAAAAAGTGTTTTCACCCCCTTCTACATAATGGTCGCCGAGGGACATGGTTGGCGACCCCAGCAACTTGAGTTCAAGCTTCTATTGACCCCCCAAATATGTCGCAAAAATAAAATTGCGTCCTCTAAAAAATGTAAAGCAAATGTAACTTCTCAACTAATCACAAATATCATATTGAATGAATATTGAATAACACATATAAAGCATGTAGTGGTAGGTTGGGTTAGTGACGGCGTGCCATACAGTTTGGTGAATGACATAAAAGCCTAGGAAACAAACCCCTGTAAAAGAACCCTGATCTCCGCATTAAAAAGGGTAATGTTAACAAAAATGAGCACGAATATTCAGTGGTGAAAGGAGTAGGATTACTTCCTTCTAGAGTGTAAAATGACATAGGGGGTTCTGCAAGTTCCCACATCGAATCTGAAAATAAAAAGAAAATGATCACGTATGACATTTGTTTGAAATATACTACCGATTTCATGAAAGAATTGGAAACATCATGCGAATAACATCGAAACTATCCTGAAATTAATATATGGGAGAGTGATCAATGAGGGAAGGTATTATTTTCTCTGCTTCTCCACATTCTAACATGCGCTTGGAACTGAGAAGTTTGGTATACCTATGGCCTGCTCTCAAACGATTAAGCAATGTTTATATTTTGAAAATATTTAAACTCCAGCTCATCTCTTTCGGAAGAAAGAGAGTATATGGTTGAACGGACAACCTCAAGTGTGAACCTGAATTCTTCATCAGGAAGTCGAACCCAATCGATGGATTTCATAAAAGTTATTGAATCAATATAATTAAAATTTTCATGAACAGATAAACTGAATTCCCAATTTTTGAAGCTTGAATCAAAGTCTTCAAGGAATGCTGGGATTATAAGTTCCTAATGAAACACTTTTTGCATGCTAATATAATCCATAACGGTTCGCTCCTTATTCTATTCTGCACCAAGTGGGCAGACAATTACGATGTAGGTTAATCGAATGAAACACCGTGGATAAGTGCAAAATGTTGTTTTTCGCAGCTGACAACGTTTAAATGTGAGCAAAGATCATCTGCATGTCATTATCTGTGCTACAGATAAATATAAAATTTTGAAAAGCACTGAAGTGATTTCGAGAAATTTTAAGCGTTGATTCTCTATGTGGTTCCATTTCATCATGAATTTGAACGAATGTTATGCATTCAGGGCATTTGGGTTTCTCCGTTTTAGTGAAAAGGTGGCTGTGGGTTAAACGGGTATGGCCAATCCGTAATCCGTTCAAAAGTATTTAGTCACTTCGGCTATGAGTTTCCTTCCATCTCAAGTGCTAGGCTTGATCTTCAGCAGCTGTCTATGGCTCTGTTTCCATTTATTTTCCCAGATTGATTGATTGTAGTAGATGTGATTTGAAATCGTCTTCAGTGATTGTATTGTTGTCTATGATATTCACAGTAGAATTATAATTTTTCTCTTTCTCTGCCAACATGTGAAGGAACCCAGCAGAAATGGATGTTATTGTTTTTCCTCTGTAATTTGCTAAGTAGGCTCTTTATCATCTAGAAGTGCATGAATTTTGGGAAAATCTGTTGAAGTCCAGCCATACTTTTCAGGGAGTCAGTTATGATAAGGAATTTTTCATCGGATAGATCGATGATGTAGTCCAGAGCACTTCGGATAGCATATAGTTCCGCTGATAGTATGCTATTGTTAGGGTTCAGTTTCTTCCAGATTGAAATATTTGATGCTATGACGGCTGTGGCCACACCCATTGTACTCTTTCAGGCATCTGTATAAAGTTTTTGGACTTCTGTGTACTTTCCAACAATCTTATGAAAGAAATTCACAAGTTCTTGTCTTGGTGTAGAATTTTTGTCATATTCAAGCAAGCTGATATTGCAAGTAGGATCTGGAATCATCAGAGGTGGAGTATCAATTTGAAAGTCTTCAATTATATTAGGTACTTCAGTATTGAGGCGTTCTAGATATTGATTTATGCGTTGGTAAAAGGGGAGGTGAATGAGTGTTCATCCTCTGAATAAACCTCCAAAACGGTCTGTACAAGTAAAATGATAGGCCGGATTGTTTTTATTCGCCTTGAGAGAAGCTGCATAGTTGAGGCTTAGGTATTCTCTTCTCTCATCCAGGGGAAGTTCTCCTGTGAGGGCATGTAGACTATCAATAGGGCTGGTTCGAAAAGAACCTGTAGCAATTCTAAGAGCTGTGTTTTGAATAGCTTCTAAAATAGAATTTATTTTGGAACGTATTAGCGCCTTGTAAATATTAATATGAAGTTGTTGATCTGCTCCCCATGTACGGTTAGATAGACACCGTAGCAACTTCATACCCTGTTGACAGTTCAAGATCAAGTTTTTCAGGTGTGGAATCCAGTTAAGTGTATTATCAAAAATCATTCCTAGAAATTTTATCTGTTGGGCTTGTGGTATAGGTTTGTCATATATCTTCAGAGCAGTGCTTAGAGTGGCTGTTGTTTTCGAGAAGTTGATGCTTTTTGTTCTACTCAGGTTGAAAGAGTAGCCAGATATGAACTAAATACAGTAAAACTGTTAGAATTTGATTATTATCTCCTAAGGTATTCACAAATATAAATAGGATCATCTGGACCTTCATTCAATAGTTATTATGAAAATATAGTAATTCCAATATCTGATAGGACAGAAAAAATAACTAAACAATAATCTGTTCATGTAAGAATCCAAAATCCCATCAACCAGTTTTTTGAGAAAATGAAATTTTGGTGGGGCAATTATTCATTTCAATGCGTCACTGAAATATCGATTTCAAACTAATGAGTTTAAACCCAATAATAACATGTTATTGATATCCCAAGCGAGCTGCTATTCATTCTAATAGACCGAGAATTTCAAATCACACTCTCCAGACAACTTGTGTTGAATCCTACCCTGTTCTAGAACTCCAGATGTTTACTACAGCTCCTCGGTTTTGCACTAGGCGCCAAATTTCGAATTCACTGTTATCGCCGCATTAGAGAAATACCTTAATGATCAGTAAACAAAATCACTTTCGAGAACGGTAAAGTACATACCTAATTTGGACTAGAATTTTCTGCTCTACAACTTTCGTTTGAAATTTTTTTACTTAACCTTCTCATTCGCGAAAACATCAAGAAAACCGTATTTTTTTCGGTATTTTCAAGAGTTATTCAATGTGCATTTTTGATCATATGTTTCTCTCTTTATAAAAATCAACATATCAAAATGCAGCTCTTTCCGAGAAAAAGTGATTTCAGCCCTTCCTTTACTGGACTAGGGACTGAGTTGGATGATTTGATAGACTATCATATACATTTCGAAGCTGATTCTGAATACAACAAGACCTCATTGTTTCAAGATATAATCGATTATTTATATTTCTACTGAATTATTTCCCAATTTGGTTGACATAAATTTATACGTGAGATCAGGAATTTTCGCGCACATGTTCTATAGTCTTTTCCCGTACTCTATAATAATGCGATACTAAATCAATCGGCACAATGAATGCACAAACCTGTATCTCAAATTGAAATTACCTACTCACAGTTTTCTTTATGTTCGATGCTCAAATTACCTCTTTCTCAATACTAATCAAAAATAGGTTCATCAACTCCATCGAAAACCATTTAGATTATCTTCTTTTCACTAAGCTCTAAAATACCTCGTAAATTAATATGCCCAAATTCCAAATATCCTGAATCAAAAATAACCATTGAATGACAAAGTACGTTATTTCAACGTAAATAAATAATTTCCATTAATTTTCCCCAACCGAAACTGCATCAATAAATCCGACTATTTTGAATCGAATACGTATCTGTGAAAATATTGAGCATTGTAATTTCTGACGCGTTTTTTGACATTCATCTGTTACGATTTTACGAAATGTTTCTATTGTCAAACGAATACTTCGGTACTGTTTATATAAGTTTCACGCGAATGTGGTGTATCTGTAGTTCCGTATTCGAGGTCCGCTCCAAGAATTTAATGAGCGTTGAGTCGACACAGAACGTAAATGTCAATGTGAAAAAATTATTACATCTTCTAGTGTGAGGAATATACGAATGAAATTCGAGAACATGGAAGATATCCAGAACGTCCCCACATGCACAAAATTTTGTTTCAATACGATTAATATCTCTTCTGATTTTTATCATGGGAAAAGAAATTTTAAGAATATTGAAAAATTTTCAAGCGAATCGATTTCTGAGAAATGGAATTTTGCTTCAATAGAATTCATGTATCCCAAACTTACAATTTGATTCGATGGATATTCTAACAGATACGGAGGAAACCAAGTTTCATATACCCATAACTGCTGAACCATTGGACTGTTTTGGCCCAATAACGAACTTATCGATATATTTGGACAGTTAACCTATTCTGATATATGAAATCTATAGCTCATCTCCTTTTGATGATAAAGACGCTGGACGTTATTAATCATAATGGCAGATATGAGATGGCTTTATAATGTTGCTCCATCATGTAGGTTGGCAGAGAATATTGCCAGTTATCGCAAGACAATCAAATGTAACATTCACAGAGAGAGAATTATACATTTCTTAAATATCACCAATGAATCTTCTAACAAGTCCAAAACTCTGTGGCGAGTCGTTAGAGACTTGCGGTGCGGGGAGATCAACAGCGTTAGCAGAAGCATCGACCTGTTATACAGGAGTGAGCTCCTGTCGGTAGACAGCGATATGGTTAATGCTTTTGGCGAATATTTTACGACCAGTTACCGGAAATCATCAGACAAAAATTTCCTTATGGTGCAGGTGGCACAATGTAATGTATGTCCCCACTTATATATCATGCGTAATGAAGATTATTAATGTAGGGGAGAATACGCAGATTGAGTCTGCCGTAAGCATTAGTATGTATGTAGAATTAGGAAATGGAATAAAGAAATTGACCTGCAAAATTATTCGAATTTAGTGAGATACACGACATTTGGCAACGAGTAAAAAAAATTTATTAAGTAATTATATAGTGAGCAAAATTTTCAAGAAAGAAAGAACAATTTGAAAATGCCGAACCAGTTGGAAGAAGAAGCAATTCCTGAAAATGCAGCAGTGCTCGGGAGACTTCAAGAATTTAATTTCAATGATTCGGACTGGACAATCTACAAAACCAGGTTGATAAATTATTTCGACGCTAATAATATAACTGGTAACAAAAAACGTGCCATATTTTTAAATATGTTAGACGAGGCAGCTTATCGATTGATGTTCGACCAGTGCAGCCCAGTGAAGCCAGAAGATAAGACGTTCGATGAATTGGTAGATATATTCGATACACATTTCGCACCCGTTAGAACGCCGTTTGCGGAACGCATCAAATTTTATGAGGCACAAAGAGAGCCTAACGAAAGTCCGAAAGAATGGGAGGCACTTGTTCGAAGACTTGCTGTTCAATGTGAATTTGGAAATCATTTGGAAAGCGCATTGAGGGACAAATATATTTGTGGTTTTGGAAAAGGGCCAGTTTTGGACAGGTTGTTGGAAGAAAAAATAACAATCTCTTTGATGGATGCAGTTAAATTAGCAAGTCACATAATGGCCGCCATTTCCTATTTTCGATATCAAGATGGTCCTGGAGGCAACCAGCAGGTCAAGCAAGAGGTCCTTTATTAGCGCAATCGTCACAAAACTGGAGGGAAGAAAGCGTCCAATAAGGAAGTTTCTGAAGGTGAGCAAACCAATAAGGCGCAACTACGTCATCCAACATTGAAGAAAAGTAGAACCCATCAACTCAAAGGATGCGCAGTTTGCGGTTATGCTGGCCACACGAAAGATAAGTGTATTTATGCTAATTTTCGATGTAATTTTTGCAAGGTTAAAGGTCATTTAGAGAAAGTTTGTTATAAAAAGGAAACAAATACTCCGAAATATAAGAAAACAATTTTATATCAGAATCCTCAATTGATTTAGCGGATATTAATTTAGATGAACTTACATTTTACTCACTTAATGATAAAAATAACACTCCTTATATAAATAAAGTTCTTGTAAATAGACATTTAATTGAGTTTCAAATCGATACAGGTTTAAGTATCATAGCTATATCAAATGAATTGTTCATGAATTATTTTGGTAACGAAACTGTTTCTCAAACTAATAAAGTTTTACATTTTTATAATGGCATGCAATTGAAACCCATAGGTATATTTGAGGCTAAAATAAAGTATAATGAACTAGAAAAAAACATAGATATATTTGTTATTGAAAATGGTGGACCACCTATAATAGGTAGGGATTTTTTAAAAGCTTTTCGTTTGAATTTGCCAAATTGTAATTTTGTGAATGAAAAAGATAGTGATAATTTTTCACAGAAGTCCAAATTAGGTATAATGATACAAGAATTTGATTGTTTATTTTCACCTGGATTGGATAAATTTAATAAGGGAGTGGCTAGTATCAAGTTGAAAAATACTAATGTGTGACCTAGATTTATTAAAGCCAGACCAATTCCTTCTGCAATTCGAAGCAATGTTGAAGACGAAATTAATAGATTAATTTCTTTAGGTATACTTACTCCTGTTGACTTTAGTGCTTGGGCAACCCCCGTGGTACCGGTTCTGAAAAAGAATGGAGAAATCAGACTTTGTGGCGATTTCAAGATCACCATCAACCCATTGATAGAAGTTGACCAATACCCCATTCCAAGAGTTGAAGATTTGTTTGCAAAGTTGAATGGAGGATTGCAATTTTGTCTCAAGCTTATTAGCAGATTTGTGTAGATGAACCTTCAAGAGAACTCTTGACCGTTTCTACGCTTAAAGGTTTGTTTAGGTACAATAGATTAGCATATGGCATATCATCTGCTCCAGCTAAATTTCAGAAAGTAATGGATTCTCTATTGCAAGGTATAGAAGGAGTTATAGTTTTTTTAGATGATATTTGATCACTGGTAAGGATGACCATGAGCATTTCTTGATATTGAAACGTGTTTTTCAAATAATACAAGAAGCAGGGTTCAAGTTAGCTTTGAATATGTTCCGTATTCACGCTTCATTTTAATTTGCTAAAGTTAAAAATTGGGTATTTTCTTTATTGGTTGTTTTATTTGAGTTCATATTAATGTACGACTCTTTTTGTTCATAATACTAAAATTATAGCCAACGAGTTGCGCTAATTGCACCATGATCGTGCGCATGTGTATGTGGGGAAAATTGCAACGTAGAACAGTTCGACTAAGAAAATCACCGCAGGTACTTCATGTTGAAAACGCATATTTTTTGAACTTTATCGCAATCGCAAGAACTTCTGTATTAAAACCGAATACTATTGAACCGCATACTAGTGAAACTTTATCACAATTCGCGCCACAAAAACAGGACATCTTTGTGTGAGGTGACTTGGACAACCTGACCGCTGTCAAGTCTGGATCCCAGAAGGGCCCTTCGCCAACACCAGAAAGAACCAAGAAAACCAAAAGGTGAGTGTAATTCGTTGGTTCGTTGGCTTTCATTCAATTAGATCTTGTTTCGTAAGAGTCTTTACATTAGAAGAAAGGGCATATACAGTCCGCTTTTATTCTCTCCCGGCACGCTAATTATTGAAAATTATTCCTTTTTCTAAAATCAAAACATGGTCCATCGAGCCGGATATTAAGGCCCTTTTTTCTCCGCAATTTTTTTCAATTTCGCTCAATTTTCAAAAATTTTGATTTTTCAAATTTTTTCTGTCAATGATTCGTTCATTCGCATACGTATAAACCGCTTATTTGTTGATTCTGATAACTTTCAGAAAATCCGCATAAAATTTCGTTGAAATTTACCGCAAA
>JARTUT010001574.1:0-21532 GCA_030674115.1 Micraspis discolor
TCTACTTTAAGTCAAGAAAAAAGCTTAATGCTTTATCTCTTTTGTGCATAAAGTCAGAACTTATGAAAGAAAAAGATTTCATACGACGATATAATTGATGATTTTGCAAATTTAAAATTTCGCAAGAAAATAATGTAAAACTTATTTGATCTTATTGTCTGTCACCATTAACTGATTGTTAACACGTTAGATTTTAATAGAAATTGTTTGTATTGTTTTTAAACTGTTAAGTGCAATAAAAAATATTTAACAAAAACAATGTTTTCCGACCACTCATTATTTTGTCTGTGTTCATATAGTGTAGGTATTTTTAAGTCATGCCTTTCCCCACCTTATGATTAGTACATGCTGCTGTTATAAGTTTGACGTGTCTGTCTGTGACATCATAGCATCCGAACGAATGAACCGATTTTAATTTAGTTTTTTTTGTATTACAGGTGTTTTACGGGCGAGTGTTCTTAGGCATGTTTGATGAAAATCGATTGAGCTGTCTAAAAGTTACAGAGGTTTTAAGCTTCAAAGTCGGGGGTTTTTTGTTTTGCCTGTCAAATAAACTTGTTAGGTCAACATTAAACTCTTCAGTACATAGCGGGATGCAAAAATAATCTAGTAACTGACAGAAATATCATAAAGTTCACAATCATACTAATAACGGGATTAAACTAACGTATTGAATTTCAAGTCAGTAGGGGCGGCAAAAATTGAATGGCCTACTAGCGGCAAATTTGTAAATCCGCCACTGGTCTATTGAATGTTGTCATGTTCTGTCAAGTCTGAACGAAATTCGTTATCTGGGAAAGTTTAATGTTCTGCTATGTTCATAGGACATCATTCATCCTCCTTAGGTTCCTGTAGAGAGTTCCGAAGAATCATCGCTTTTTTGCAATTTGTACTCGAATATATAGGGTATTCCAAAGGACAAGAGTTCAGTGAAATATACCACATTCTAAATAGTTTTTTTATGGAAGTTGGTATACCTACATACTTTTGGTTGATTTTTAAGGGAAGGCAATTCGAGCTTCAAGTGATTATTTTTAATTGAACTTGATCAATCTAATATTTAAATATAGTCATGAAAATTTATAGTAGCAGAAAAAAAAAAGTTGGTGTGTACTTACCGACACTTTTTTCTGCTTATTGGCTTCTTCAGGACAAGGCAATCTTTAAACCAAGGTGAGGGATGAGTAATAAAAGAGGTTTTAACACAGTAGGTGTGAACGACCAATTTATGGCTTTAACTCTAGAATTTCCATTTTAGAGGGATATCAAAGTTTATACAGGGTGTCCCAAAAACGACACGTCACAGTGACACTGGAGTTAGGCCAGCACAAGAGGCATCGAACAAGCCTAACATGACCTCAGTAAAAGTTGCTCGGTTTTCAAGATATTTCCAATTTAAACTTTTCTAAATTTTCGAGTTTTTAACGTGTTCAGTGCTAGCATTACGTTAGATAGCCCTCAGGTTTCGATTTTCTTTTGTACTCTTGTTGCGAATAGTTGCTTAAGATGATAGAAGTGTTATTTCGTTGATAACTAATGTAAAATGTGGAAAAATACTGGATTGAACTTGAAAAAATTGAACAACGAAAAATTACTTTCAACTTTGATCACTTGCCGTGAAAAAAAATTCAAAGAAACTAAATGAGCAAATAACGTTAAAAACTTGCATGTCTTATGCTTATTCCAAAATGGTATAACACATGTGTCTTATTTTAATATTATACGATTTTTAATGCTTCACTAATACTAGGAACCCCGGAAGCTACCGCTAGCAGGTAAAAAAAAATAATGTCACGCGCAACGATAAGGCATTGTTATTGTTATCTATTAGCTTTTGTTTGTCAAATGCATGAGAATGAAAGATAAGGATAGTTTATTACCCTTTTGTCGGCTAGATATTGTAAGCAAATAGCTTTGTTTTTGACGTACGTGTCGTTATCATCTTTTCAAAGAAATGGAGAAGAAAGAGGGATAACACATGTATCTTATTGGTTTAATAAGTTTACAGTAAATGCTCGAACTGTCTCCCTTGAACTCTAATACATAAGTGACATCGCCTAATAAAATTACGGCTCAATGTTCTTAAGCTGATTTCTGATATGGTGCGAGCTGCATCGAATACACGTCGCCGTAACTCTTCTTCGGATCTTATTGGTTTCGCATAAACTTTGTCTTTTAGACAACCCCAATAAAAAGAAATCTAAGGGATTTAGATCCCGGGAACGCGGTGGCCATGAAATTGGCCCCTGTCGCCCAATCCATCTTTCGGGGAATGCGTTGCTTAGGTACTGACGTACTGGTAAGGGCAGTGTGCTGGGCAGCCATCTTGTTGGAACCACATCCTTCGTCTCAGCGCCAACGGGTATCTTCCAATAATACAGGAAGGTTGTTTCGCAAATGTTCTAAATAATTTTGTCCATTCAGAACAGGCGGCAACTCGACCGGTCCCAATATTTGACCGTTGAAAATTCCCGTCCACAGATTAATTTTAAATTGGTACTGTGATAGGTCTTCTCTTTTTTCATGTGGGTTGTCTAATTGCCAGCTATGGATGTTGTGCAAATTGATATACCCATCCCTTTTGCAGGCTGATTCGTCGCTCCATAACACTTCATTGAAGAAATTTGGATTTTCTCTCCATTTCTGAATCATTGTCCGGCAAAACTGGACACGCGCAGCGTAGTCCGCCGGAAGCAGTGTTTGGACGCGTTGGATATGGTAGGGATGGTATTTGTGGCGTTTTAAAATTCGATGTGCCGAAGATTTGGGAACACCAGTGCGGCGTTCAATAATTCGCACTGAAGTTCCTGGCTCCTCTCGTACTTGCTCTAACACCACGTTTTCGTCAACAGTCCGAGGTCTTCCTTCTGAGTGACTCACTCCAGGTAATCTGCCATCACGATAAGCGTTCACAACTCTTAAGATCACTTCGTAAGTCGTCGGATTACGGTTTGGATATCTTTCGGAGTATAATCTTGCAGCCAATCTTGCGTTGTACGAAACATTGCCTTGATTGGAAACCTGCCTGGTTTCGCCGTAAATCAAGTGCATGTCCGAGTAGTCACGGTGAGTGTATTGGGTACCACGATTTGCCATCGTTAATAAGACAGTTCCGTAAAGCAATATCAGTGTCCAACAGAGCGCCGAGTTGTCGTTCAAAACAGAAATCAGAGTCAGAGAAAAGCCAAGTCGATTTAAATTAAGGATTAACACGGTTGTCGTACGAAACGCAAGGTAACGAACTGTCGTAACAACTTGATTTGCAGTGCAGGGCCATAAGAATTAAAACTACAACCCCTCTTTCTTCTCCATTTCTTTGAAAAGATGATAACGACACGTACGTCAAAAACAAAGCTATTTGCTTACAATATCTAGCCGACAAAGGGTAATAAACTATCCTTATCTTTCATTCTCATGCATTTGACAAACAAAAAAAGCTAATAGATAACAATAACAATGCCTTATCGTTGCGCGTGACATTATTTTTTTACCTGCTAGCGGTAGCTTCGGGGTTCTAGTATTAGTGAAGCATTAAAAAATCGTATAATATTAAAATAAGACACATGTGTTATACCATTTTGGAATGAGCATAAGACATGCAATTTTTAACGTTATTTGCTCATTTAGTTTCTTTGAATTTTTTTCACGGCAAGTGATCAAAGTTGAAAGTAATTTTTCGTTGTTCAATTTTTTCAAGTTCAATCCAGTATTTTTTTCACATTTTACATTAGTTATCAACGAAATAACACTTCTATCATCTTAAGCAACTATTCGCAACAAGAGTACAAAAGAAAAATCGAAACCTGAGGGCTATCTAACGTAATGCTAGCACTGAACACGCTAAAAAACGTGAAAATTTTGAAAAAGTTTAAATTGACAATATCTTGAAAACCGAGCAACTTTTACTGAGGTCATGTTAGGCTTATTCGATGCCTCTTGTGCTGGCCTAACCCCAGTGTCACTGTGACGTGTCGTTTTTGGGACACCCTGTATATACAGGGTGAGTTTTTGAGCTCTGCGTTAATTTTGACCATAGGTTCTTGAGATCAAATAAAACACTTTCTTCCCATACCGTTTTTTCATATTCAGCTGCGTTAAAAAGTTATAAGCATTTTAAGTTTTCACATTGGGCGAATACCCCTCTGTAGTCCAGTTTAGTTTGAATGAAAATTACCTTCCACAGCGTCCACTATTGAATATAAATTGTTGGAAAACATTATTTTCCCTCTAAAAAATGATTCACTCACTCATGTTTCATCAGATGATTATATCGATTTGATATATCTCAAAAATGGTGCAATTTAGGAAAAAAGATGATGAATGATTTTATCTGCAAAAAAGATACGGACCTTAAATTCAAGTGATCATTTCAACTGATATTGTCGTTTGAATATTACAGGTGAAAATGCAATTTTTTTTATGAAATTTCAACACCCTATATCTTAAGAACGGGGCCAAATTTGGAAAAATGTTATAGGACGAAAATGTTTCTTTTGACGTCAAGAATCTATGGTTGAAATTGCGCATGACTCACCCTGTATGGCTATAAAAAGGTTAAATAGAGCTAAATGTAATATTTATTCTTTTATTGTATGATATGGCAGTAAATACTTCATAAGTTTTGAATGAATGTTCTAGTATGCATCCATAATTGAAATTTTATAGGACGTTGACATCAAAATTCAGCAAAAATCTTTGGATTTCACCTGTCAAGGTAATGGAGCTCATGGCATAAACAACTATCGTTTCCACTTGGATTTTTACGACTATTTAAATACTGATGTAAGGTTTGGTTTATTTTTCATTCTATTCTGATCCCATTAAGTTTTAAATTTTAGGAAAGTAAATACAGTATAACAGATAAAAATATAACGTTTACGCTTGTGAAACAAAAGCCTGATTGGTGGCCACGACTGATAACTCGACTTCAAAAGCCTCATTGGTTAAAAATTGACTTCAATCGTTGGCAATCTCCCGACTTAAGCGATAATGAACAAGTGGGAGACATATTTGAAAATCATCGTGATATTTTAGATAGACTTCAAAAGGAAGAATATGGATACACAAAAGGTTCAGTATATTTCCAAACATTTCTGAAAGGAAAAGGATACAAAAAAGTATCCTGAAATTCTTATTTGACTTGCCTTCGTTGAGTATTTGAAGTTCATTGTGTTGCTGATTAATCTGCCAAACATGAGCGCGATCTGTCAACTGGTTTGTTTAACACAGCTGTTGCAACCAGTAGACTTCAGTGGTAGTCTGCGAATGTTGCAGTGAAAAAAAATGAACAAAGTGTTTGTATCAAACTTTATCTTTTGAACGTAATTTCGAGTGCTGACTCCTTGAGAATGCTGGAGAATATTGAAGAAGTTTAATATTTTGGCTTTTTTCTTTCAATTTTCCGGATGCTTTTTTGTCAAAGATTATACCATATAATAGTTGGGGAGCCCAAGAAGGAGAATTTGGGTTATCTCTAGCGTGTCCGATTTATAAACAGGGAGTCTCGAAACTCATTTATAATAACTGGACCAAGGTACATCAGTTATGAATAAAATAAGAAGTCCACGTCACTAAGTGAAGTTATAATAGAATTTCTTCAATAAAGTTCAAAATTTTATATATTTATATATAGAGATGTCCCGTAACTCAAGGTCAAGCGGTTACTGGGCGATATGCTAGGTTAAACCACTTCTAGCAAAATTAAATAAATAATAAACAAATAAAAATAAACAACAATGGATTGTGGTTGTTTAAAAATATAAATAAAAATAAAACAATTATACCTAACAATGGAATTGTGACTATAATAAATAGATATGAGTTTATTGAGTTTATTCAACATAATAGATTATACAATATGTAATATGCAGTAAACTCTGAAAAAAAACTGTGAGCTATTATTATATAACTGTTTACAGTTGTGGAAAATAAATTTGATTCTAACGGCAGCTGAATTGTCATCAACATCGAAATTTGCCGATTTTTAAATTAAATCAATCCTCCTTCTTTTTTTTCTTTGTCACATTTGGTTTTATCTCACTCCTTATCAGATATCCTGTCTCAATCGGGTCTTTCTTTGTCGCAGTTTGGGGTTTAGTCTTGTTAAGTTCGGGAATTTTTGTTATCGCCCACTATTTGCTCCTCAACTCTTTCATGAAGAGTTTATTATTTTGTGTGCCCCATGATCTGTCTTCTGTAATCAATCAGTTTTTAACTCTCTCTTAAATTTTTATATTATTTATTTCTTTTATTCTGTTGGGTACATTTGGGTAGAGTCTTGGGGCCAGATATGTGGAGCTTTGCTGTCCCATTCTTTTTTGGGCATTCGGTGTTCTATAGTTGTCTGTCTTTGTTCGTTTTGAGAAATGATGTTCTTTCATTTGCAGAGGTATTTTTTTCAATGGTTATATAGGATTACGTAGAAAAAAACCCCTGCAGAATTGGACAATTTGTGACAACAAAAATATACCTATTACCACTTAACCAAGTGACAGATTTTTTTTTACTTTTGCTAGAACCTAGCATATCGCCGAGTAATCGCTTGACGTTGAGTTACGGGACACCTGTTTACAGGGTGAGTCTTTAACTACTGCGTAAATATTAACCATAGATTCTTGACGTCAAAATAAACATTTTCTTCCTATAACTTTATTCCAAATTTGGCCCCGTTCAAAAGATATAGGGTGTTGAAATTTTATTAAAAAATTGCATTTTCACCTGTAATATTCAAACTACAATATCAATTGAAATGATCTCTAGTAGAAGGTTTTTGATAACGGTCATGTATATTTTGGCATCAATAGATTTATTCATTTTTGTAGGTTTCTCACTACTACTGTACAGATTGGTTAAATTGCAACAAAAATCACTTGAACTAAAGGTCCGCATCTTGTATTTCCTAGAAACATTAGTCTTTTTTGCAGAAAATCATTCATCTTTTTTCCTAAATTGCACCATTTTTGAGATATTTAAAGTTGAAAGGAATCAAACCGATATAATCATCTGATTAAACACGAGTGAGTGAATCATTTCTTAGAGGGAAAATAATGTTTTTAAACAATTCAGATTCAATAGTGGATGCTGTGGAAGGTAATTTCATTCAAACTAAACTACAGAGAGGTATTTGCCAATGTGAAAACTTAAAATGCTTATAACTTTTTAACGCAGCTGAAAATGGAAAAACGGTATGGGAAAAAATTGTTTCTCTTGATCTCAAGAACCTATGGTTAAAATTAACGCAGTGGTCGAAGACTCACCCTGTATATATATATTTATAAATTCAGTAAAAGTGAAACAAAAATTGACCTGTGTCAGGATTTTGTTGCCAAATATTTTTCATCTGAGAGAATTATGGGATTAAAATATTTCCAGCATTATTGTTCATTTCAATTTCAGAGTGAAACAATCTATGTACATTTAATGGGATATTCAGATATTAGGATTATTTGGTGGGACCTCAAATTCAGGGTTATTATGTAATGAAACTTTTATACTTTCAAATTAACTACTTTATAACATAACACGGTACAATAATTGATTACATCAAAATTGTTTCAACAAATTGGTTAATTGTATAATTGTTTGAGTGAAACTTATTTTTTTTTTTATTCAATTTTATCGGTAGGATGAAGTCTGTTTTGAGTAACAATATATCTATTGGATTGCGAAGCTTAGATGACGGAAGAAAAAATTCTTATAATATGCAGGGTGAGTCTTTTAAAGTAGATTTTTCAGACCAAAAGATACACCTGTATCTATATCATTTTTTGAAATTTCGCTTCATTCAAAAGATACAGGGTATTGAAACTTCATTTAAAAAAATGTTTTTTGATTATATCTTCCTAATGGATAATCCGAATGAATCCAAACTTTGCAGCAAGTTTTAAACAAACGGGGCGCACTGTTCAGATAAAACACAATTGCTCTATCCTTTTAGGTCTTTGAGTTAATGCATCACCAACTTGTAAAATCTTTAAAAATTGCTCTGAGATAAGCAGTTACCAAACAATGAGTTTTGGTATGGTGGAGCATTTTATTAGGATTTATGATTTATTAGCAATTTCTATTCTGTGTGCCACCGATTCATCAACCCTTCAGCGACCGTTGATGACTTCCAACCGCCATGTTTCTTTAGTGTCATCAAGTCTCCCCCAGATTCAACTAAAAGTGTAGTAGACGATCTTCGAAATGAATGACCTATATATCAGTTAGCATTTTCAAGTTGAAGAAAATTAGCAACTGTTTCAGGTACCTTATAAAACTGATTTTTACCCACAACCTGATTGATACATTTTCCATTGCGATATGCATAAAACAGGCGGCGATCTTTTGCTGCTTCTGGATGAAGGGCTATGTACATTCGGTAATATTTAATATATTCCTCAGTAACTACAAATCTCCTGTTTATATCATTTTTTGTTTGCTTCAGTTTCATAATTAATAACTTTCCCGGGCCTAAATCTTGCCTTGGGCGCCTTCGAACCACGCGACGGCCCTGGGTGTAGAGCTATTAGATCGCATACAAGATATCTCTGTATGTTAATCTGCTGCGTTTTAGTAATTCCCAAAACCCCCCTTGGGTTCCCCCACCATTAAGTTCTTGGTTTGTCACAGTTTTTTCAATCTCAATAAGATCATTTTTTCAGAAGATGCAAGGAAAGTATATTTAACGTTTTACAATTTCTTCATGTATCTGGGATTCCTATATATACTGGTAGTACTATTGATGAAATATGCTAAGGATGGTACCAGTTTCTTTCCGAGGGCCTTCGAACATGTTAGTACTGCATTTTATATAGTTCAAACGATGCAGTTTTTGGAAGTGGTTCACCCGATGTTGGGTTTGATGGAAGGAGGTATACTCATGCCTTTGCTTCAAATAATTGGAAGAGCTTTTGTACTTTTCCTTATGATTGGTAAAGAACCAAAAGTACAAATCGATCCGGTAGTATATGTTCTGTTTATAACATGGTCATCTATTGAAGTAATTAGGTGAGTTTTTAGAACATTGATTTTGTTTTTTTTATATGATTTATATGTAATGTGTTCATAAGTAAAGGGACTTGACAACTTTGTATAAAAATAAAATACAAACCATTTGAGGTATTTCAAAAACTTATTGGCTTGAAGTACAAACATAGAACGTACGTCGCTTCAATTCTTGAGTCAGCTCGATCTTGTACGGGTGTAAACCAAGATCCTTACGCAAAATTCGCCATAGAATGGCGGATAGTGACGGATGCCCAATTCTTGAGAAAGCGGTGGAATTGACTGATTTGGGTCGTCGGCCGAACGGCAGCGATGTTTTCGTTACTGCGACCGGTTCTTTGTCTCACTAGCACGACAACATCCAACAGCGAATATGTAGCCTCAAATTTTTGCACCAAACTTGTGATTGCCTGTCTACTAAGGCCCGAATTACGACCGAAAATTGAAGTTGAGGCTCTTAAAGTTGCGGGCACCGACTCCGAATTTCGGTAGTAAATTTTTATAATTTGCTAGCGTCGTTCGTTCGTGTACTTCACCATGATGAAAATATTCACTTTACTGAATGAATTGACGTTGACAGTTCTATGATTGGTCTAAGGGTGCGTTCACAAATTAAATTCAAAGTTGTCAAGTCCCCTTTGGAAAACCCGATAATTGTAAAGATTGATAATGAATCAAAACTGAAGAATTTCCGAGCATTTGCTGTCTTTCCTAATTTATCTTGAGAATGTTAAAAGATTTCTTCAAAGCGTTGGTAGGTCTACAAATAAATAATCATTGCTTGTTTTTTAGGTATCCCTATTATCTTAGCCGACTCTTCAAAAGAAATTACAAGCTACTAACATGGTTGAGGTACAACGCTTGGATTATTCTCTATCCTCTTGGAATTGTTTGCGAATGCATCATTAACTATAAAAATTTAGCGTTAATAGTTAACACTAAAAAATGGTCTATAGAAATGCCAAATTCTCTCAACTTCACATTTAGCTTCGTATTTTTCCTGAGGTTCTACCTCCTAGTCCTCACAATACCTTCTAGTTATCTATTATTGAAGCATATGTATAGAACAAGAGCGAAAAAATTTGGTGGTCGAAACCTGAAGAAGCTACAATAGTAGAATTTTTTACAGAATAGATTTCCAAAGCTAACCAGTGAAGGTTAACTTAAGATGGGGAAAGTTATAACAGACATTTCATTCATCATGTTTTAAATTCCATAGGCTGCTGATTTCAATCATTTAAATTATTCAAATTTGATTTATCTTCAAATTTATTGTCATTCCAATATTTTATTTCTGTGGATGAAAAAGTGTTTCATTTGACCTTGAACCTCTATATACCTTTCAATAAGAAAATTCAAGGTTTAATTTCTGAAGTTATTAAACTGTCAATCAATAAAGGTCTTATTACCAAACCGATTTGTTTTCTTTCTTCAAAAAGCATGCTATCCACAACCAACAATTTACAAGTTATAAGCTTTATTTTAGGACGAAAGAGTAGCTAAGTGAAAATTTTTTAATATTATATCGGGTTTGGCAAAGTGGGTGGCCCAATTATTATAGAAATTATCCATGCATAATATTTCAAATTTTGTGGATCAAAAGGTTTTCTAAGGTGCACTTTCGAATCTCGTGTTAGCAGATGTATGGAAATTTGGCAACAGCTTTATTATTTTAAATGGGATAAAAAAAATTGAATTAATTTATTTTCTCTATTTCAGTGTCGTAATGAGTTTATTACAGTACTAAAAACAGTGCTGTAATGAACTCATTACAGAATTGTTTTTAGTTATATTTTTTCATTGAATTCCAATATATTTCTCACAATTCTTGACTGAAATAGAGAAAATATCGTCTATTACTCGTTGCAGAAGGTAATTCCAACACTCACGTTCAAAAACTCGCTCGTTTTCGAATTTCGCATTCGTGTTAGAATAGGTGCCCATTCTGCAATTTGTATAAGAATATATTATTACTTTCCTGTATCTTTCACGTCATTATTTTTAAAATTTTCAAATCAATTTGAGAGTGACGGAAATAGCTTGTAGCTCAATATTCGAGATTTCAGTTCAAAATTTCCCATGACCTCAATTAATAGTTCTATTTTTGGGTTATTTCAACCACAGAATTTTATTTTATCTATAAAGATGAAATAAAGGATATACACTAAAAAAAATAAAAGATATATTGAAACAGCAATACATATTCAGCAATTAATCAAATAACCATTCACAGACTGATGTTCTTCCTTTTTTATTTGCGTAATACTATGGTTATCTTTCCAAAATATTACGAAGTGTATTCTAAATGAATTAGAGGTAATGTCCAATAAAAAAGCTACAAATTACTTAAAAAAATTTTGTTAAAATTAAAAATTTTTAAGGCCCAATTTTGAGAGAGGTTTGGAATATATACAGGATGTAGAATGACTTGTAAAAATAGCCCTGATATACCTACATCAGCTGGCTAATAACATGTATTTCCACATAGTACATAGAGCTACAAAATAATGATGAAAATGTAAAAAAATAAATTAACCACATTTGAAACTGGCTCATTTCATGAAACATCTTTAGAAACTGGAAGTTTTTTTTCATTTTCTCCATATACTTGGATTGCAACATTTACACAAATCAAGTATTTATTCATTTTGCCCAGGTTCCTGCCTTGGCTAGAATACATGACACCCATACTCCATAGATAATAGTTTGTCGGTTTTTTTTTAAATTGGTTCAGTTTATGAAATAAGCCATACTAAATAGGAAAGAAATTGAAAAAATACATATGTTATGACGAATAAGGAGATGTGGACTATCCTATCATATACTAAGTATATATGTAAGTTTGAGGATATTCTCCTTTGTCATTTCACCAACGAGATTCCAGTTTTTGTTGCAATCCTGCTCATCTCAAGAATAAAAAGTCAATACTGATGTTTGGTTGCCTCGAACCAAGAGGATTGGAGGCATATCCTTGGTTAACATTTCTATCCAAGACATATATAGAGGGCTGACACTATATATTTTCCTCGGTATTGGCAGTGTCATCACCACCAAATTCGCTTCAGATGAATGTTCCAATAATAATTCTCTCAAACGCATTTGTCGATTCGTTTTATCTTGGACAGCCAATAGTTCAGACTCGGATATACTGTCTGTAAGAAAACAAAGTTAATAGTTTGTAACGGCCGAATTTCCCGATGGCGATCGGTTCGGAAATATTTTTCCATTCTGGATCATTCACGGATGAAAATGTTGGAGAGTACATGTAACGATCTTTCTCGAATTGAAATTAAGTTTCAAATAGAGAGTATGTCGTGCCGAACAGTTCGGTAAGTCCTGTTTTTGATCAGACTATGTTAATTCGATTTTAAATGTCGTATTAAACTGTTTTATGTGCAGGAGATTACAAAAGTCTCGAGCATTTTTTTTTCTTGGACGGCCATCTTTGGTTTTCCACGTATTTTTCAATCTAATATAGATGGATCAACTTACCTTCTTAGTTGTTTCAATATTCATGCTATACTTTGTTGTTCAATGATTAGTTTTTTATTGGGAGTACAACTTAATTCGGTCCGTTTTCAATAGATGGCCCTGGCTGATTTGTTTACTGAATGCTGATGTTTTTGGCATTGTTAGAAAGGTTTGACCTTTGTCAACCATATTCAGTCAACGAAGCTTCGAGTTTTATACAACAACATTGGTTTTCTGAGCATACAATATGTCGAGTTTTATGCTAAATAAACAACATTCGCGGGAAGTTTTGATTTTCTTTTTTAATTGGAAGAAAAGTGCCGCTGAAACGCATCGATCACTTGTGGAAGTTTATGGTGAATCTGCGCCATCTGATAAATCATGTAGAGAGTGGTTTCGACGCTACAAAAATTTGTGTGAGCGCCCGGGCCAGCCGAAAAAGTTCGAAGACGCCGAATTGGAGGAATTTCTCGATCAAGATCCGTGCCCAACGCAACAAGAGCTTGCAGGATCGTTGGGAGTCACTCAACAAGCCATTTCCGTGCGCTTAAAGAACATGGGAATGGTTCAAAAGCAAGGAAATTGGGTCGACGTTGAAAAGCGATTTTTCATCAGTGCCCCCATGTGGCAATTGTCGTTAAAAATTACTTGAATACGTTGAAATGGGAGGTCCTACCCCACCCGCCATATTCGCCAGACATTGCTCCTTCTGATTATTGGTTGTTCCGACGGATGCATCACGATTTGGCTGGACACCGCTTCACTTCTTTCCAAGAAATTCAAGAATGGCTCGATTCATGGTTTGCGTCCAGAGAGGACTCATTTTTCAGAGATGGAATCCGAAAATTGCCAGAAAGGTGGACAAAAGTTGTGGCTACCGATGGACAATACTTTGAATAACATGTTTTTTCATTTTGATAATAAATAAAATGTTTTTTTAACGAAAAAAAATTGGTTGCCTGTAAAGTCGGTATACGGGCGAAAGTTTTACGTGACAACGCAAGACATGAAACGGTGTGTATGCCTATCTCTCTCACTCTCTCTCGCTCTGTCTCTCTCGCTCTTAGGCCAGTCCTACATTGGAAGCGGATTTGGTCTGGCCAGCCAACCCGACCCGATTTGATTCTCTTCAGAGCGGTCCAGACCAGATCGAACACTGCCTCCAATGTAGGGAAAGTACGTTTTCTTTGTTTTTGTTTCCTCCAGACCCAGCCAGACCCGTCCAGACTCGCCAGACTGTCTGGTCTGGAGAAAATCCGCTTCCAATGTAGGAACTGGCCTTAGGCGGGCTAACTGTGCTCGAGTGAAAGGGACGCGTGCCTTTCACTTTTTATGTCTGTCTCTCTCGCTCTTAGGCGGGCTAACCATGCCCGAGTGGAAGGGACGCGTGCCTCTCACTCGCTCTCATTGTGAGCGCATAACGTGAGCGGAGCGTAACGCAGTTTCTTGAAGTGTCACCCGGCAAACCAATTTATAAGACGTTGTCACGTCAAAAAACGGACCGAATTAATTTGTACTCCCAATACGTTTCTTAGTTTCTATATTTCCCTGACGAATTTTTATAGAATTATCTGTACCTTCGACTATATAAGAATAGACCCCTTTATTTACATTGAAATGCCTCTGAATCTGAAACTTAGAGCTGGTCGATTGTAAGGTATTGAGCAGGTCCACTCAGGTCATAAAAAAATTTTCATGTTGCCAAACTGAACAAATAGTAGGTTTCTCTATTCCCCTATAATTGTGAATAAAAACTTTTCTCCAATTTGCATTCAAAACAAGAAGTAAAAGAAAAACTTTCGTTGATTCTGCTATTTTATATCAGAGACCGCAGATGGAAAGAAATTCAGATGAAAGTCAAGACAACGCTGCCGCATTCTCTGTTTGACAGTTTGAAGGTCACATGATGTTTAGAAGAAACACGTTGCCACCTCTGTATTGAAAATAAATACGCAAATTGAAGAAAATTTGTGAGGGTCAGTATTAGGTTTTTCATATTTTTTATTGTGTATTACTTTTCATCGCACTAAAAAGGGTTCGTACGTGTGAAAGTTGTAGTAAAGACAGGAATTTTAATCCGAATTTATCGTTCCATAGGTAAGTGTATTGTTAGAACCGTAGTATTCAGTTATTTACATGTTCAGTAGCGTAGAAAGTTTTAATAAGGATGTTTTCAATGAGATTATTATAAGATAAAATGAGGTTTTCTTGAATTAAGGTTCCCAGATGACGATGAAAAAAGAAGAATTTGGGCTTCGCTGCTGGGATGGTCAAGTATTTGCAAAAAGAAAGCAATTTTCATTTGTTCAGAAAACTTTGACCCTGAAGATAATGTGATCCTAGTAAATGGAAAAAGATTTTATGCGGTGTTGCCGGGTGAGGTTTCACAAGAGTCTTTCAATGAGGTTAAGATTTTCAATGAGGGAGTCAAAACAAATCGACATTTCATAAAGGAATGCTTTGTCTATCTTATATAGTCTAAGATCTGTACTATTGTGTTCTATTTTTTTCAACACATGGATATTTTTTCCTCTCATAAGTTATTAAGGTTTTGTGAGTCAATACATTCAAAGATCGCTGGAAACTGTGGAACATTCTCGGCTCAAGTACTTATGAAATTGATTTTCACAGTCAATTTTGCCGGAGCTAAAGGTTTACTGAAATGCTGAACAAATAAAAAAAAAATTACCGAAAGGCTGAACAAAATTTGCCGGAGTTGGGAATTTACCGAAGAACTGAACCAAATCTGAGTTAGACTATTACCGAATTTGACATACCTTGCCGAAGCTGAACAAATTTACCTAACAGATGGTTCTCTAAGGACTGGAGAACTGAGAGAAGAAATAGTTTTTGATGGAAAGTTTGTCTACAAGACTTAAGACCTATTTACGACACCTTTAAAAGAAATTCAACAATCACTTACATCCGTCTTGAAATTCTGTATGCTTCCTGAAGTCCGCTATTAGAGATTCAAAGTACTGTTGCGTTTTTTCCAACGGTTTACTCGTAATATCCGGTACCACGAGCAAATCTGAATAGTCAATTCGGAACTTGGCCAGCAGACTTGCCATATTCCTATGCTCCAGCTCCAATTCGTCGCGCTTATTTGCCAAGGCGAAAACTCTCAGTCTGCAGTGATTCCAATTCTGTCTGGTACTCAGAATATATGGCAGAAGTAAAGTCAAACCTGAAGAAAAAAAACGGGATACTAGTCAACATAATCCTAAGTTTCTGATATTGTTTGATATTTTGTTTATTTGTTTCTCATTTGTAAACGTCAGTTTGTAAAAACACAATATTAATCAAGAAAGTTTATTTTATCAAGTCACTAACTTGTAAAATTGACAGTTAACTTACAAATTTTTTACAAATTACCTAGCAGTATTATTTATATTAGAAAATTTTGTTTTATTTTCATATATGTTGAAATCATATCCATACATCCGCAACCATAGTGGCTCCAGTTCTGCCAAAGGAGTGGCCGGTGTATAACTCTGGGTCTTTTAAACCTAAATATTTCACTATTTGCTTTGGCCACCACCAATAGTGTGTTGGCCAGCATTAAGGGAAATGCACTTTCCATGTAAGTATGTCAAAAAATATCTCTGTTCCAGGATGCCGAAGATTTACATATTTTCTGTATAACATGCAGGGCTTGAAGCTGCAGCCATCATCGGTTATGGTGAATCTTCTTGTTAAATTTTTTGTTTGCCGCAATGTCACAATAACTTATTTTCCCATATCTTCTACATCATTCATGTTTGAGGAGAGAATTTCGTCACATCGACAACATCCAAAAATCCCAAATATTGTTACAATTTTCGCCAGCAACCACTGGTCATCCGGAGCATGTAAAAAAATTGTTCGGCCTCCTCTTTACTTAATACCTTGGCCTCTTTTGGCGTATAATGCTCATTTTTTCGTTTCAGAAACGTTATTACCTTTTGAAATCTGCAAATGACAACGAAACGTCATATTTTTCATTAAAGTTTTTAAGGAAAACAAAACTGCGAACAGGTGCATTTTCCTTAATTTCCAAGCAGCTTTTCAGCATAGACCATTTTGCCCATAAAGTATTAGGGCTGGATCTAGCTGATAGTTGATTCAAGTAGACCAACAAAACATCTTCAGTTACCCCAATCCTTCTATTTTTATTTTGCTACGTCGTCGTATTCTCGCTTGTACCTTGAAGCTGATTTGCAAACTTGAAGCTACACTGCCGGCTGCCTCAATAATTTCTTTTGGTATATTCATTTTCGCTTTCGCCAAAACAAATGTAAAGAAAAATAAAGAGACAGTTCAGTAATATTATTTGATTTCAGGGTTTATTTCTACTATAATAAAATGTATTCTGGCAACGTTTCGGGCAGTACCCTTTGAAAGGACACAAGTACTCCAAAACACCAACGGCACTTTACAGACACAAAACCGAGAATGAACACACTTTCAATTATGACGAAACAGTAATATTAGACCGAGAACCAAATAAAAAATCTAGAGAGTTTCTTGAGAGGATCCGCATAAAACAAAATGAGAATTCCATTAACGACAGATCAGATATTAGGAATTTACACAACATCTATTGCACTCTTTTGAATAATCTAAAATGAACAGACCAACAAACACAAAGAAGAAGAAATTAAATATGACGTGACACTTCTAGAATCAGTTGACATTAGGTTTGTTCGGATGGCAGTTCCCAGTTGTTCTGGGGTCACAGAGAACCAGGTTCTGTAACTCTTGGAATCGTCTCAAGTTGTTCTATTACACGAACGGGTGAGAACAGGTGGGAACAGATGATATCAAAACGATTTCGTTAAGTACATAAATAAGTGAAAGTAAAGTTATGTTGTACATCATGGATCATATCATGGATAGTGTTACAAAGATATTGAATAACTTATTCAATATCTTTGTGTTATTAATACGGTGGAAATACGGTAGAAATTATAAATATTAAAATTGAACAATATTTTTTGTCATAAATAAATAAACATAAACATATCCATATAAATAACTGTAAATATAATTTATATGTAATGAAATATTTAAATAAATGATTTAATTTAATTATAATTTGAAATTTCAATATATGTAGTAGTGGTCATCAGTGGAGAAATTATTTTTGTTAGTTCATATCTGGGTAAACTGTGAATTCTTCTGTTATTTTATGGTAATTTTGGTGGAAACTGTTTACAGAAAATTTTATATAATATAATTAGGTAATTGTATATGGAACTAGTGGCATTTGGGGAAATAAATGAAAATATTTTCTAACAACTTTCATAGCTTTGTAATTATTTTTTAGATAAGAATTGTTTTAACAAGTCGTTGTGTTCTTGAAGGAGGTCATTCCTCAGTTTCTTTCCTAAATTTTTAATACATTTTGAGTGGTTAAAAAATAAAGATACTACAATCACGAAATAACAAAAATAAATATATAGAATATAAATACGAAATATCGTCTATCTAAATAATATAAAATAATTATCTTACATACTTTGATCAACAACTATGCAATTATTTTATTCATCTATTGCAAATGATCCTTCCTCTTCTTTGAGATAATAAAAATTTTAAGCTATTATAACGAATTGATTAAAAATTTATACTCCCACAACATCAAATATACTCAAAAACAGCTATGCGAATATCCTAGTCACCAAATATATAACTTAATTGCCAATAAGAACTACTGAAAATTTGAATCACCGATGATTTTAATTTACCGCTTCTTCTGTTGTACCTTGTACCATCTCTAGATCCGGAACAGTAACGAACAGTTCCGAAATCAAGTGTCCGACCACACGAACGACAAGGAACTCCTGTTCCGTCCCAGACGAACGGGTGGTAACCAAAAATTACCAAAAATTACAGTTCCGAACTGCCACGCGAACAAACCTACTAAACCTCAATGACATCCAACAAACTAAGTTGGGAAAAGACTGAATATAATCTATTCTTTAAGGTACTATTATATTAGATCTCTATTCAACAAAATATTTTTCAGTTTACGATACCTATAGATTGTTTGTTTGTTTTAATTGTTGTGTATTGTATGTGATATTTTTACAGGCTAGAAAAAGGGTACTGCCCGAAACGTTGCCAGAATACATTTTATTATAGTAGAAATAAACCCTGAAATCAAATAATATTACTAAACTATTTAATGTACACGGTAAATAATTCTATTTAACAATAAACAGACATGTTCATGGCAATGCTTCCATAGCTTACGACAAATTATTGAGATTTTTTTGGAATTTATCTAAGCTTTTTACAAATGAGAAACAAATAAAATATAAAACAACACACGCAAGGTAACGGGTTTTACTGGCTCAAGGAGGTAACTGAGTCGCCTGCGGCTCGTCAGTTATATCCTCCATTCGCCAGTAAAAACCCTCTTACCTTGCTAGTAATGTTATATACTATTTTTCCAAGTTGGGCAGGCTTATCGTAATTTACAATATCACAACCAACATAGATAGATAACAATAAGTACTGACCTCCATCGTCATACAACCACCAAACATCTATAGTCCCTCCCCTCCTCTGCTTCTTTCTAAACTGAAACAATCTAGTTATCTTCGACATCTGCTGATCCACTTCTTCGCCGAAAGCCTCGCTGATCGAACCAGCTACAGATTTTGTAATTTTCTTTTTCTGATTGTCTTCTGTAGCAGATGGATCTGTATTCACCTGATCTCTCCTCGATACTGGCGTAACCGGTACCGAGATATCGCTGTAACTGCTGGCTGAAAATATATAGGTTTAAGGTAAAACTGAAGTCTCGTGAAAAAAATCCGAACCTTGAGAAAGTTGACTGTACGAACGATTTCTTGCAAGCGATTCAGTGCTTTTGTTCGTTTCATCAGCCGCATTCCTGTTGATTTCTAATCCTTGTTGAAGTCTCAGTATTCCAACTCCGTAATGAAGGTCGAAGGCATTGCTGAAAGAAATTATCTAATATATTATAGTAATAAGCGAATATTATCGGGAAGAGGCGAGAACGGGTCCCGTTAGGGAGGCCCGAAGGGCCGACCCCGGGATAATCTTAAAGAAAATCGAAAGGGCGTATCCTCTTCTAGGTGAAGCGTGACATTGAATGAAAATTGAGAGATTTTCACATATTGTCAGTTTTCCTTGAAATCGAAACGTTGATATCAAGAACAATAAGAGATCGTGGTTAATGCCTAAATGATACTAATACCCAATGGGTTTTCAGACTAATATTTGATAGTTTGAGCTCACTGAAGGACATCGAAGTACTGCTGTAGAGGTTCTCTACCACAGGTCTGCCAGTCTGTCTTATGCCCCATCAGCAAGATATTAGGCCTCAACTTTCCTATCCCACACGACTTCAAGAGGGCCGTACTTCCTTGCTCAAAGGTCATACCATCCACCTGGACGTAAAATGACTTCAACTTATGCGCTCTTAACCAACTCTGAGCTTTGTAGTGGAGAACGTTTCTCACTCTTTGGTGTAAAGGTTCCTGAAAATCAGTTATAGAATATATTGCTGTCAAGCTTAACGTTCTCACCTCTGTTATATGTCCGCACACTAGCATAGACAAGTTTTTCGTCATCAAATGGGCGAAATCTACCAGGGCCGGACGAGCACTAGGCATCCAGATAATACGAGAATCTGCGGTCTGTAAATTTTCACGTGTTCCTCTACAGAGTTCAGTTGTTGGACTGCTTGTAAAGCATTTTTGTACATTTGAGCCTGAGTCGTAGAACCCCAGTTCACGTCTGCGAAATGAAGTAACTTTTTACATAACTCAATATATCAAATCGAAATTGTATATACCTGGTTTTCTGTAAGAGACAACCAAATACAAGGCCAGCACAGCTGCTAAGGTGAGAAGAGCCGTCCACCACGATATCAAAAACATTACCATAACGCATAAAATGGCCCCCAAGAGACTAAGCCACATGTTGTAGTACTGAAACAATCTTAATTTCAGCCTTTTATTACTTTTGTTTCTTCAAAAATTTGTCATACTCGGAATGTCGGTCTCCATCCAACAGGTTTCGCTAAGGATGCGTGAAAAGTTGAGAAATTTATAAGAGTGTAGGCTGCCAGGAAGAAATTGGAGATTAGTGGGGCTATCAGGTTGAGTTCTCCTGCAAAAATACGGAAATTATCGAATGGAAGTACTTAATAAATGATCACTGGCGTCGATAGTACAAAGAATAGAATAGAATAGAATAGAATAGTTTTTATTAATCCATTCAGACACAATACAGTGTATAGGACAAGTCAAAATATACATAATGTAGAGGGGAATTGAAATTACAAATCATTGAATGCATTCATCATTAAGATATTCATTAATACTATAATAACATTTACTTAAAAGTAAAGATTTTATTTTCTTACCAAAAGCAGACAACTTCAGTGATTTAATTGAATCGGGAAGATGATTATACAAAATAATACCCTTATATTTAGCTGATGTCTCATATTTCATTGTTCTATGTTTAGGTATAATGAAAGTTCTAGTGTTCCTTGTATCATAGTTGTGAGCGCTGGAAAGCTTAGGAGTATACGCTTCATTCTTTTTAATGAATAAGAGACATTTGTATAAATATATACAAGGAGCTGTTAAAATCTCATGTTTTACAAATACAGTCTTACAAGATGTTAGTGGACTGAGACGGAATATCATTCGAATGATGCGTTTCTGTGCTACAAATACCCTCATAAGATCCCCAGAGCAACCCCAGATCAGAACATTATATGCCATGTGGCTAAAAACCAAGCTGTAGAATCCCTAATACGACGAATTGCATAATATGAAGAACTAAGCCTCCTGCTGACATGTGATATCTGCTCGGACCATCTCAGACACTCATCAATATAAATACCCAGAAACTTTGAAGACTCTTCAGAAATCAAGTTATAATGACCATGTTTCAGAACTAAATAATTTCCTTTCTTCAAACCAAATTTTACTACCTTTGTCTTATCTAAATTCAGAACAAGTGCATTCAGCTTACACCAATTGGCGAAAGACACCAAAAAAGTGTTTGACATAATTCTGTGAGTTCATCCAGATTCTCAGCTGTC